>CAJNDS010002785.1:216704-277928 GCA_905221605.1 Symbiodinium natans | reverse complement strand
TGTGTGTGTGTGTGTGTGTGTGTGTGTGCGTGTGTGTGTGGGTGTGTGTGTGTCCGTGTGTGTGTGTGTGGGCAACCCGAGTATCAAAGGGCAGGTGTAAGCAATAGGAAAAAGCCAATACGAGCAGCAGGGGAGTGTGGCCTACCACACTCAACGAAGCTGTGGATGCAACAGGGAAACGAAGACTGGCCCTCTTCGTGTACCTGCTTCAAGTGGACTGGACCCGATCCACCAATCATGCTTGTGACATCATGTACCCTCAACTCCGAATTGTATTCAGCCGTGAATCATTTAATGTGCCTTGGAAATTCGGGATGAAAGTGCCTTGGCTTCGACGCAACTTGGATTGCCATACCTAATAAAATAACATGAGCCTAGTGAAAGCCTCACTGAACGTTTTGATTTTCTTGATCTCCCTGATGCATACCAGACACACAACTCATTCCGAGATTGCTCGGTGTCAAGTGTGAATTGGGCATGGCCTTCCCTCTTGGGCGCCATCACCGCGGGACGTAAGAGCCCGTATCCCTTGACTTGTCCTTCGGGACCTTGCCCTGAGAGGCTTGAAGAGAACCCCGGATGGAACAAGGCCTACACTAAGCAGTCAAAGGGAGAATCTGGCAATTTTCTTTTTGTTAGTAAACTTCTCAACGTAGGCGTCGCGCACAAACCGAATCGCAACATTGATCTTCAGTGAGAGTGATCTTGACTTTTTTTTTTTTTCGCGCGCCTTTTTCCGCAGCCTGTCATAGCGGGGGTCGGGGTCGGGAGGGAGGGGCCTCACTGCCGCGGCGGCACGCGGCTGGCGGCCGGGGGGCGATCCCAGCGGCCATCGGCCAGGACCTCGTGCAGCTCAGCGCCTTGCTCAAAAGCTCGGGCCCTGGCCAGCAGCAGGGCGCGTCCCTGCGCCCCTCGCTCGTCCGTCCTGGCAAGCAGCGCCAGCAAAAAGAGTTTCCAGGCGCGGCAAGCAGGGAGCCCCACGGGGTCGCTCGATTCGCGGATGCGGGTAAGGGCAGCGCCCAGCGCTCTTCGCACGGCAGCGCGCATGAAGGGCGGCACATCCTGCAGAGTAGGCACGGGCCGGCGCAACTCCGCACTCAGGTCAACGGCATCCAGGGTGGCCCAGGCCTCTTCAGGCAGCACGGCTACGTCTACGCGCTGCGAGCACTCCTCGTGCGCGTGTGTGGTGGGCTTCGCCTCTTCCTCTAGAAGAGGAGGGGGTTTTACCCCCTCCTCCATTTTGAGAGTATATTTCTAGTAGAATCCTGCGCGTGTACACGTATGTGTGCGCATGGATTCTATTCGAAAATACTTCAAAATGTCACGATGGCGTCAAACAAAGCAAATTAGCTTAGAAAAGCCAAAGTGGATTTGAAAAAATCCTTTTTTCTTTTCGAAAAAGGGCTCATTTTCGGCCAAAACCCCTATAACTATGGTCAAATTGGGTTTTCCAAGCCCAAATTTTACAAGCGAAGACCATGTTATTCAGCCAAGTGTTTCGGGTTGATTTTGAAATTGAAATTGAAGATAAATTACGCTATGGGCGGATAGCGTGGTTTGCCCGCGGGGACGCGCACATGTGCGGGAGCAACCCGGTCCCACAGTTGTGGTCAAACTTGCCATTGCCAACGGCAGGTTGCACTGTGATTGGGAAGATACGTGTGGGCACAAGGGGTCCAAGACAGCAAGCAGTTGACTCAGCTTGTCGATCGTGCCAATGATATGAATGCAGCGAAAGCGCGCATTTTCACAACAACCACTTCGCCAGAGGTTGCTTACATTGACGTTGGCAGTGACATGATCCAGGTGACGGAGAGACACATATGTACCTCGGACGGAAAATGTGTGGTGACCTTCGACGCCAATCAAGAACAGAGCTGGCGCATCGTATCTGCAGCGTGGGGAAAGTTCAATAAGCTGAGATTCATCTTCGTGAACAAGCACTTGTCAATCAAAGGCATTGAAGCTTTTCACCGCCGTGGTAACTCTTACGGCACTGTTCGGACTTTCTACACTGGCTCTGACGGCACGACAGCTGGAACAGCTACTTGGTATATGCCAGCGAAAGATGTTACGAAGCACTGTTGGATGGAGTAAGCAATGGGATGATGAGTTGAACAATTTTGCAATGTCGCAGTTCCCTGGAAGTTTGTGGTCTGATGTAGTTCATTTGCCAAGATGGCCGTCAAGTACAGTTTGCCCCGGCCTCGCACATTAATGAGCTCGTAACACCCACTGTTGTCCTGAAAGGACTGTAGTCTTCGTGACTCGAACGGGCAAAGTGCAAAGTGTAAGTGCAAGTGCACCCAGCGCCGCCTGGCGTTGTTGCAGCCAGACCCAAGGCCGAGTCCTCAAGGCAACGCCCTGTGGCGGCGTCATGCTGGTCGGCCCCCGCATCTGCGGGCAGCCACGCACTTTGCAGATGATCCCGCTCAATAGACCTGCTTCTGCAAGTGATGTTGCAGCTGCCTAAAAGTTTCGGTGGCTCTTCGCCCGCGCCGATCCAGGCGCGGTCTTGCCGAGGTGCTTGGCGAGGGAATGGTGCATGCGGATTATTATGTTGAGCTCGACGGGTGCATGCGCGCTCGCGCAGCGCCCGGTGCTGGCCCAAAGCGTAGAGGCAGGGCATCAGAGCGTCTCCCTGCTCCCGCACCTTGTGCTCGCAAGGCAACACCGCTAGCCAAGTCACAGGGCTCGGCCAATGCGGAAAGCATGCTTTGCCTGGAGATGTGGTCAGAGGCGCGGAATCCTCGCATCACCTTCCCTGTCGGCCCGCATTGTTCGGACAAACGAAAGTGGCAAGGTCGACCTGCCGCAACGCACCCAAATGCATTGGAAGCAGGGACGGCAAGGGTGCTTGAGAAACTGTGGGCGTGGATCCGTGGCAGCTTGCGGCCGCCTCGTTTCGCGGGATCGTGGGATCCTTAACTTCACATCTGCCTCGACTTTGGCACGAGCTATCGCTATTCGGTTAAGCTCAAAGAGCTGCTTTGGCGCGAGCTGTTGGGTCAAGCTCAAAAAGCTGCTTTGGCGCGATGGGCTATTTGGTCAAGTTCAAAGAGCTGCTTCGGCGCGTGCGATGTTTTGGCCGAACTATGTGGTCAAGTTCAAAGAGCCGACAAAAGGCTGTTTTGGGCGAGCTATTGGGCCAAGTTCAAAGAGCTTTGGCGCGAGCTATTTGGTCAAGTTTAACGAGCCGCTTTGGCGCGAGCCATTTGGTCAAGTCAAAGAGCTGCTTTGGCGCGAGCTATTTGGTCAAGTTCAAAAAGCTGCTTTAGCGTGTGCTATTTGGTCAAGTTCAAAGAGCCGCTTTGGCGCGAGCTATTGGGTCAAGCTCAAAGAGCTGCTTTGGCGCGTGCTATTTGCTCAAGTTCTTGTTCAAGTTCAGAGAGCGGTTTTGGCGCGAGCCATTTGGTCAAGTTCAAAGAGCCACTTTGGCACAAGCTGCTTTGGCGCGAGCTATTTGGTCAAGATCAAAGTGCCGCTTTGGCGCGAGCTATTTGGTCCACCTCCCTCCCATACAATGGCCAACTTGCCAGAAGTTTGCCACGCGAGGCTCAGAGGCATGACGGTTTTTGCTTTTTGTAAGCCTTTTTGATTCCCAAATGCCCTAAAACCAATCAGCGCACGCTTTCTCGATGTTGTCTTTGATTGCCAAAAGAACAAAACCCGGGGCCCGCGCAGCTCCACGCCCAAAGCCCTTAAACTTTTTTCGCAGTTGGGAAAAGCCTTATAGATGTTTCCCCTGCGACCAAATACCTCGCCAGAAAAGCTCGTGCCAAAACAGCTCTTTGAACCTTTTCCAACAAGTACCAAAGCAGGCCGGAGCTCTGGCGCAAGCTATTTGGTCATCAGGGCGCAGATGGGGTGCTAGTTGCTTACGATGACGCTCAAAAACCTGTGCTGGTAACGTGATCGTGGCTGGAATTATACGAATGGCTGTCGTCTGAGGGTATGGCAACATCACACGGTCGCGGCAGTAGCAGATGCGAGTTCGCGTCCCGTCGCGTCTGCTTCCGCAACGTGCCCGATCTGTGCCACCGTCCAGGCGTCCCGCCGCCGAGTCCCTGCTTTCCCGCAGCGGTGGTCGGCCCTGCTCGCTTTCGCCGCTGCGTGGGCCCTCGTGGCTAGCCTGCTGTCGCTTCCAATCGCATGTCCAACCAAATCAGCCCGGGTCGCTTCCAGCGCTGCCGATATTCAACATTCTTGCTGATTGTGCCGGTCCCACCATGAAACCGCTTCATGACTACTTAATGTCAACGAAATGCAGTTGACGAAAATGGAACGTGCGTTGCGTAACAGAAACGCCACGCCACATCCTCGAGGAAACGAAAGGCCCATGCACCAATTGGACCAATATGGACCAATTATCCTTTCCGGGACAGGCGTGCAAACCACGAGGAAAGTTTTGCAACACAAAACACACGCCGCAGTGGAGGACAAACGATCTTCGATTTCAGGTTCACACATCAGGACTTCGTTCGAAAAACAAGTGATGTGAGGTCTTTGCCGGATCCTCTCGGATGCCTCTTGCGTACAGGTCCGGCGTCAAAAGTTGTGGGGGACTGGAAAATAGAGACGAGCACCAGCGGGCAAAAACGACGCGGAAACTTGATAGCACATTGTCCCCCTTGCTAACCGACATAACTGAACTTCTACAGATGATTCACTGGTGCAGATCAATGAGCCTACTTCGCAGCTGGCTTTGTGGAACTTTTCTCACGCGTCCGCTGCATCACCATCTTCTACACCCCTGTTATGACTGCATCATGGAAGTCACCACTCACTACCAACGCCGGGCCGGGATGTCAGCGTCGCTTCGGGGTGGAGGATGCCGGTCCACCAGATGGCGCGGAACGGTGTCGGGGACGCACATCTGCAGTTTTAAAATTGCCCCCGCCACGGCCAAGGGCACCAAGGCCACGCCGAAAAAGGCCATGCCAACAGGTCTGTTGACCACACTCGAGCCCGCAGGCCTGGCAACAAAGGCTGCATGTCGCGCAGCGGGAGCCATTGGTCGCAGGGAACAGGGCTGCCGGTGGGCACAGATTAAGCTGAACACGCCAACGCAAGCATGCACATGTGAGGCCTGGTCGACGTGTCAGGGTCGTGACTGCAAATGCGCACGTTGCGGGAGTTCCAGCGTCACGCGCGCTCGGGCCGAAGCGCACACGACACTCAGATTGTCCCCCCGGCGCAACGTCAGCGAGGAAGTTAAGCCCATGCTGCCCACGTGCGCAGCTCGCGCTCGTGCCACTACAAACCACGCAGCGCAGTACTTCCGCAGCCGCGGTCTTGGTTGTTGTGCAGGATTCACTGGGTGCAAAGGTGTGACTTGACAACGGTGCTTCCTTGAAGATCTGGAATTTCGCGCATCCTCGCACTCGCAAAAGGTCTTCCACTGGTCAAGGCGCCCAGCACTGTCCCCGAAAAAGATGCGACAAGCCCAAGCACAATTTGTAAGCAGCGGCAGCAGCTTCTGCAGTGCTAAGTCCATACACTCCACCAGCTTCTCACGCCTGAAGTTGACGTTCTGTACTATATTGCTGTGGTCGGAAAAGGCGGCGGAAGGCAGTTGCGGCACAGTGCCTGGCGACCTGCATGACACGATTGTTTTGTTGCATCTGAGGGGTGCTGACGCTTGCAAGCACTGACGACGTCGGGGCAAATGGGATAGCCACGCTGGGGCCGCTGAGTACAGTACGGGGATATATGGCAATGCAGATCGATTTTTACCATCGGCGAATTTGCTGTTCGCCTCGCATATGAAGAGTGGTTTGTTTCGGCGTATGTGCTACGAGTACAAGAGTCGAGTCGGCGTGTGCTCGCTGAGATCTGCGGCGCGGAATCGGAGGAAGTGCCGGGAGAATGGCGAGGGCGCAGACCCGGCGTCATCTTCGCAGCCTCGCTTCGCAAGTCGGCGTTCGTCTCTGCAATCCTTTTTGCACCATTTTGCACCAAGCCTGAGCTTGAGTTTCTAAACTGTCAATTCGAGGCCCGCGCTGTTCACGCAGCCGAAAAAACATGGCATGCTGGTCATCATGCTTTGGGTCTGCTTTGCAGCCGTCACACACTGCGCATGGTGCATTGATGCGCAATTGAGCCTCTGCACAGCCTTGAGCTGAACTGCGAATTCGGTTAAGCATTAACAGTGTCACTGTCACTACAACTACTACAAACCTAAGACTATAAGTGGAAAATCATGTAAATTCTTCACTCGACTCACTCATCCTCGAAATCCTCCTGGTACTCCCCCTCGCCGCCCTGCGAGACTGCTGTGTGGCGTGCGCGATACGCACTATGGTACGGACGGCTGAACTTTCCCGGCGTGCCCTGTCCTCGATTTCGATGTCCGTGGGGCTCGCACCTCCGCACTGACTGAAGGAAAGGGCTCAAAAAAGGTAGAGACAAGTCTTATGAAACGAAACGCCCCCATCCCCCCCCCCTCCCCTTTTAGCTCCCTCTGCGAGGCCCTTTTTTGAGGAGCTTCCGAGAGGTCACTGCTCATGGTCACTGCATGCTATGAGGTGCTCATGGTGTGCTCACTCCTCGCTCCCTCTCTGGGTTCGGGCCTCGCTCTTCTCGGTCTCTCGCGAGCCTGCCAAAAATTTACGGTGTCAGTGAGAGAAAAAAAGAAAATCCAAGGAGTATGCAGGCCGGGGTGACGCGGAGGGTACCTGACATCTGAGAGTCTGAGAGAAGACAATAGATTCACCTCTGCCTACGCTGGCTAGAGCTTCTGGGATGCCGGCGTCGATGCCGGCACCGTTGTCCTTCTTGTCGACCCGGAAGGTTACTGGCCTTTCGGGATGGAACCACATGGCCCCTCACTTAAACATTTAGTATCACGTCAACAGTGTCAAAAATCGCGTCATACAAAATGTGCAAAGAAGTCGTCGAGGCCGCGGCAGACCTGCCTCTGCCCGCTGCACGGCCTAGTCAAAGTCTTCAGCTCTCCAGTCTCTCTTCAGAAGCAGCGTGCTGATACTGGCTTTTCTTAAGCTTTAAGTTGGGGTCTCGTGGGCAAGTGGCAGAAGTGCTTGATAAGCTTCCGGGAGCTGTGATGGTCTGTGGCATTTGGTCCTTCTCTGCATCGGCGACGCGCCGCTTGGCATCTCCAAGTTCCTGCCTCGCCAGCTGAGCCACACAGCACCAAAGAGAAAGAGAGAGAGAGAGAGAGAAAGGAGAGAGAGAGAGAGAGGAGAGAGAGAGAGAGAGAGGAGAGAGAGAGAGAGAGCGCGAGAGACAAACAGAAAGAAATACGGAGCGAGAGCACTGAGACTCAGCGAGCACGGGCTTTGAACGTAGTCCTAATGCCTTAGGGACCGGCCGCAGCTTCAGGCCTCCCCAACAAAACAGGCTCTCAGCTCGAAACTTTCACTTACAGCACGTGAAGCAGCATCGAATCAGTAGAGCCGATACGAAAACCAAAACCGATTTGTCCAACTCCACACAATGTGAACTCCACACAATGTGAGCAGGTGGTGAGGCCGCTTCTTGAAGTTGTACCCCGCCCCCTCATGGCCGTTCTGCAGAAGCCGTAGCCACCAGCTCCCTCCCAGGCCCCCAGGCCAACGAGCAAGCATATGAAGGGTGTTCCGCGTGCGTTTCTGGATGCTTCAATTCAAGGTCGGAATTGGGGAGGCCACCACGAAAGTCAGGATAAGGCATCGTGGCGCAGGACCTTCACTGGCACATAGGCACCATCTGGCACCGGCCCGGTCTGGGCAGCGGCTGTGGGCGACAGCCCGTTGCAAGTCGAGTGTGCACGGTGCATGGCCGCCCTCGTCCAGGAGCTTCTTGTTCTGCTCGTTCAGGCTCTCGATGGTGCGATCGCACTCATCGACCTCGAAGGCGCCACTCCCCAGACGGGAAGAGCGAGAGAGAGAGAGAGAGAGTGGGAGAGAGCCTTCTACGTGGCACACACAACGTTCTGCACCCACCATGCGGCTCCGGGGAGGCGATGGGAGGCGGACCTTCTCTGCGTACTCGTCCTTCAGCTCATTGAGCTGGTCCGTCAGATAGCAGTAACCTCACATTGCAGGACCCTGCCGGGAAACCTCAGGCCGCGGGCCCCGAGCCTTCGTTCGTGTTCAGGAGCTCCTCTTCCTGCTCTCAACTCTCGACGCCGCTGCTCGGACTTCGCTGTATAACAGTCGTATAACTGTACTATGCTGGAATCATTCATCGGAATTTATCGGACGTTTCCCCTGGTCCTTGGCAGCCAGCGTGTCAAAGAGCAGTACCTCCTGGCCTCTGGCCTCGAGTCGAAGCCGAGAACTTCCGTTGTCTCGTCCAGCTTGTTCTGCGTTTGTTCTTTCATGTCTGTCATGTTCATAATTCTTGCCCTCCGTTTCGAGGCGCCTGGAGCCTCTCTCTCTCCCTCCACCTCTGGGCTCCGCTTGCTTCAGTTGGATCGTCTTACTCCGTGCATTGCTCCCCTTCAGGCCCTCTCAGCGGCCCTCTCCAGCTGAGCTCCCGAGCCACGTCGCGCTCCTCGGTGAGAACACCGATCTGCTGCTGCAAATCCTGCATCGATATGAATGCCCTCTCTTCGCCGTCACTCGCTGTCCCTCTTCTACTCCTCTTCTCACTCGTTGTCCCTGTCTGCAGCACGCGCCTCGTTGGTGCTTTTCAGTTCCTCGGTCTTAGCCTCCAGGTCTCGCACCTCTTCGGCAGCCGATTCGGCACAAGGCGATTCCACATTCCATCAGCTCTTTTCCATTTCTGCACCCCCCCCACCCCCCACGCCGCCCGACCCATACCCTGCCATGCCTTGTCCCTCTCCTGCGCTGTGTCCTCCAGGGCCTGCGCGTACTTTTCCTGAGAGCACAACACCCACAACGGCCCACAACAGCTCACAGCCAGCAGCCAGCCATCCAAGCCCGTGCCTCCAGCGACTGCACTTGCGTCTTGGTGCTGTCCTGCTCCTCACTGACACCGTCGCTACGAATGGTACTACGTAGGACTACCCACCATGTTGCTGAACTCTTCTAAGGGTTCGCGCAGCTGTGGGCCCCATCGGCTATGCATGTTGCATGTTATCGGCTAGTTGCGCATGAGTCGCGCGAACACTCGAAAGATGCTGGGCCAAAAGGGCTGGGCCCACGGCCACGCCCATGCGCAGCTTCTCCGCCTCTGCGTCCGCCAGCTTCTGCTCACTCTGTGCGACCTTTGCCCAAGCCACGCGAGGCGTGTGTGTGGGGGGTCATTTTTGTGCGGCTGGTGGTCGCTCAGCTGCGCTGTGCATCAAGATCATCACAGTCTTCTGGAGCATCCGTGCCTGGTCTTGGAGCAAGTTGAAGGCTTTTCGCATCTCTTCAAGCTGCGCCATAGTCTCCTCTGAAGACAGGGTAAAGGATGGCAAAGGATTCAGAGACTTGACGCGTCATGCATCCGGCTTCGGGCTCGCCTGGAGTTGCTGCTCCACCTGTGCCCCAGCAACGTTTCGAGCCAAGCTTCTGACATGCAACTCTCATCGCCCCATGTTCTGAACTCGTGGCCCCAGCGCCTGCGTCCGCTCCTGCATGGCCTGCTGCGCCCGCTCCTCCTCGGCACGCTGGGCCTCCCGCCAGCGCCTCTGGCAGGAAACGGGAGGAAACGAAGCCTGGCTCCTCTTCTCATCGCATACTACACATCTATGCTAGCTAGTACGCTAAGCACCTCATCATTCAAACCATGAAACAAACGCAATCACATCTATATTCAAACAAAAGCTCCAGGGCTTTTTGTTGAGCCCGTGGCTCCGCCGTGGCTGCGCTGGCCAGCGCCAAGCATCGCTGAAGCCTCGTAACACTAATTAGAATAATTAGACTCATTTGTAGACTCAATGACAGACTTCGCCTACCATCTCCATCCGGTACCATATGCTATGGCTGCGCAGCACGCTTTCTTGACATGGTGCCAGATTCCCAAAGCGCGTAAGCTCCAGGCAGCTGGGCTCGACGGCGTACAACATCCAGCCGGCATGCGCTGTCCCGCAGTGACGGCCTGAATTTGAATCTTTGAGTCCGAGTGTGAGGGTTCAGCATAGTTCAGGGGCAGCCCCATGACACTGTGCCACTGAGTGCCACTATGCCCATTCGCGAATCGCAAAAAGCAGCGCTGGGTAACCAGTCGGAATAGGCGTTTCGACCTTTATCTTGCCGTCAGCCCATCCGAACACCTGCGAGAGAGCCAGCGAGCGAGCAACAGAGAGAGAGAGAGAGCGAGCGAGAGAGAGAGAGAGAACGGCAAATAGCACAAAGGAGCACATTCGCTGATTCACGGAGGCCCGCACCTCCAAGCGAAAGGACGGATGACTCTGCCTGGCACCGTAGTAGCACTGGCACACATCTTCAGAAATCAATGCTTGTTAGTCCACGCCGACTGGATCGCTGAACGCCGTGGACAGCGCCCTCGCTGTGATGCTCAAGTGGCTTCTGGGGGTCCCCACCACTCCTGCGGGCAAATCCGCAAAAAACGCACTGCCCGCGGCGGTTGCGCAGTGCCCAGCGGAATGAAGCCTTGTCCAACGGAAAAAAGAGCTGTTCATGAGCTTCGTGACTTGAGCCTATATCCCCATGCAATGTGAAGCCCACTTGTGCCTCTTTTGGGCATTCGTACTTGGCGGCTTCAGGGTGGGTTTAAGTACTGACTTAAACCCTGAGAGCGTAGAGAGAGAGAGAGAGAGGGAGAGAGAGAGAAAGAGAGAGAGAGAGAGAGAGCGAGGAAGGGAGCGAGGAAGGGAGCTTCAGGATGTTGGTTGGCTTAAGGTTTTGGGGGCCCTGAAACCCCCCCCATTTTGGAAAAGGGTTTAACGGTTTCGGCAGGGATTCCGGAAAGTGTTTTTATTATTGGGGGTACGTTTAATAAAAGGGGGAAGGGATTACACTGAAGCCCAAACCTGGCGAATCGGTGAGGGGCCCTCAGATTGCAATATGCTAGACAGGCTAGACTGCGCAAACTTTTCTTCATCTGTCGAGACACGTGAGCTCAGCATACGTCAGCATCATACATATATCTTCGAGATGCCGATGTGGAGAGTTTCTGTCACAACTGAGGGCCCCACGAACGGTCTCTGGATCCATGCAGCCCTCGAAGACGAAGGGACTGCTTTCCTTAAACTCCAAATTGTGAAGGCCGAAGGCCGAAGGACCCCTACAAATCCGGTGCTGCACTCTGAGTCATCTGACAGTCATTTGAGTCTTTTTGCCTTTATGGACTCGGGCGCACGCGCCTTGCGCCGTCAGCGGCGCCCATTCTTGCCCCTTCTCGCTCCAAGACACGGTAAACTTTGTTACCTGGCGGGAAGCAGAGATGAAGCCGATCGCTGGGAAAATGTTAAAACCTCTCCCACATGCCAGTTTGGATGTTGTGCCGGCAGCACCCACTGGTCAGAGACGTCTAACAAACCTCCGGAAGATCCCTCGAGCTTCTTCCTTCGCGCAAGTCTTCGCCCCAAGAGAGAATGCAAGCACTGAATGGAATGAGTGCAAAATTTGAAAGAGAGAGAGGGAGAGAGGCGAAGAATCAAAAAGTGCATTGAGAATTGCGAGCTGCATACCACACACGACACCATGCAGCATACGACAATGTGGTACAATGTAGTAGTACAATGTAGTACAATGCAGTGCAATGTGGTACAATGTAAGTAGTAATGATTAGTAATGTAGTACAATGTAGCATGTGACAACATTGTGACAGAAACTGCTCGACAGCTCCTCAAGCCGAGGTAGCAGAGCAGCTGCAAGAGCCGGTTGCTCTCCTTTGATTTGAGAGAGCACACACACACACACACGGAGACATATATATATATAATATATATATACATACATATAATATATAAATATAAATGGTGTGTGTGGTAAGTTATTCAATTCTTGCCGCCCTGGTGCGACTGTGTTTTTGCCGCCCAAGATGTCCGAAGGGCTCACCTTCATTGGGGCGACCTCCCAAACTCACAATCCAAGATGTTTCCGACGCATATTCGGTCACATTCCGACCTTGTCTTGCAGGCCTGCGCCCTTGAGGGCATGTCCCTGGGTCAGCTTACCGCAAGGAAGCCGCTACATCGACATCAATTTGGAGAACGATTGTCCGCCAAACATTCTTGAGCCGCGATTATAAGACCTCGTGAGACCTTTAAGCTTCAGCAAGACGAAACGTTTGGAAGACGATACGACGGTTCATCTGAGACGCCATCCCATCCAGTCCATCATCACAGACATCATCTCTCGCGGCATCTCACCACCGCAGGACACCCCGCTTGCCGACACCCCCGGACCACCGAGAAGGTTGTTCGCGCCCGCCCGCCCCACGTGCCAGTCTCACCACACCCCGCGCAGAAAGGTGGTTTGCGCCCAGAATTTCGCGCCCCACACAGCGTCACGATGCGTCACGACACCTCGCGGACACCGAGAGGGTTATGTCGCGCCCAAAATTTCGAGGACGCCCCGCATGACAGCGCGATTCTCAGGAGGCGCGGTGCGTCCCTTTAAAAGCATGTTCCAAGCATATTCACATGAATTGCTGAATTCGTCTCGGCTTCTGGCCGATCGGTGTCTGGACCGAAGCGCTTCGAGGAGCCACCATAGTCCACCGATGCCGCGGCACCCGGCCCCCTGCATTTTGCCTGGGATCCCTTGTCCTGCATGGGAACCTCCCTGAAATCGATTGTCGCGGCCTCGCTGTGCAAGTGGAAGTGCCCCCAATGGGGTTGCCGAAGCCCTCTTGAAAAGGGGCTTGGCATGGCTTTTGGTCCCAGGCAGTGCAGTTATTTGAGTTGAAGGGTGTTTCGACAGCATAGTAGGTCTCGGGCCCTGTACAAGGCTTGCCAAAGCTTTTTGCCTTGGCGCCCCGTGACCCCCTGTGAACACGCCTTCAAACGTACCCAAACACCTTTTGCCCTTGGCTCCCCCGTGGGACGTTTCTGTGATCCACCCTATACGGGATTGGAACTCTACCTGCGCCGCTGCTCTCCGGTTGGGCCAGCAAGACCACGCACGCAATCACGACATCCATGCATCGACGATAACGACAACTTTCTCGAAAACACTTCCACGACATGTCCCTGCATTCATTAGTATCATTAGTCTCATTAGTCTCATTAGTAGGCCCTGGCATGCTTTTGATGCTCCACTTCACAGGCCACGTGGAGATCTGAGATCTCCAACCGCCTTTGCCAGGAGGAGCTCGAAGAAGTCCACCTGCAGCTGTGCCAGGGCCGCCAGGGTATGGGCAACTTCAGGGGCTTTCCAATGTCCCCCCCCTGCATGTCTTCCTAACCCGATTTCCCGATTGCTCACCCGCCTTAGCTTGGCGGTCGGCATTCTGAAGCTGCTTGTAATCCAGCTGTTCTGCAGAAAAGTCAGGCCTGCGCTCTTCAGTTCTGCGTCAAAAGCTCTGCTCAGCAGGTGGGTGAATGGTGCACTGCTACGTGCTGGCACAAATTGTCATTCTACGGTAGGCCCCCGCGCTTCCCAGCAGCCAGAGCCTGGCTCACAAGAACTGGCATGTGGACATGTGGACAGAGAACACCCCGAAAGAAGAGAAACATAGATTTTGCCGGGCTCAGGCGCCTGGTGCCGCCCGTGAGCTGCCTTCTAGCACCCGAATTGGCAGAAGACTCGAAGAGTAGCTCGAAGGCTTGCAGCACAGCTTCATTACAGCTTCGCTCCGGTATGTGAGAAAGGATTTGGACAGGCCCGGCCACCACGATGTCGTGTATAAGCCGCACCGGGGGCCGCTTGAAGATCCTGAGCCGTACTTCGTGCTTCGCCTAGTGACGTGCAGTGCGCTTCGGTAGGCAGTGCCTGACAGTGCTTGAGATGCCGGCCTGCTCGGAGGCAGCGGGTCGCCAGGGTCCAAGAGCTGTCGAGGAAAAGTCGCCCGCAGAAGCAGTCAGAGACCGCCAACATCAGCTTCGCAAGCCGCAAGCCGCACCCGGTCCTCTGCCAGCAGGGGCCTTGTTGCCTCCCAATCGCCACAGAGGGGCCTCCCATATCCGCTAAAATCTTGCGGATGCAGAGGATACTGAGAATGAACACCATTCGGCAGTCGCCTTCGGCCTTGCAAGGCCAAGCTGCTGACCTCCGCGTGCAACAAAGTTACAGACAGTTACATAGATAAAAAGTGGGGGCATATTTGTGAGCATGTCCACAAGTAACCCCTGAGGCTGTTTCCCAAGTCGGCTTGCCCAAATCCACCTGCAACACGTCGGCAAACTCAACAAGTTTGGCAGTTGGAACTGTATCTCGTGCCTGCAGGTATTCCGAAGCCGCATCCGTCGCCGGGCTCCAGCCTCACAGACTCACGAGCGAGAATTTGAAAAAAGCTCTGCGGCTCTGCGTGGCCACTTTTTGGGCGCCCCCCTCAATCTGGGTTCCCGGCCGCTGAAGGCGCACTTCATGCGATTCACCCCGCTGAAGAGCCGCACTGAATTGCAGGCCTCCCGGAGACAAGAAGGGCCGCTATGGCCGCTAGATAGGGGTGTGCAAGCCGGTTTCGGACCTTGCTTGGCGAGTGCTCAATCGATGTGGGATCGGCGGGGTGTTCGGAAGCTTCTCGCCCTCCCCTCTGTCAGGGTTTTCGGAAGCTTGCTTGCCCGAACGTTGTCTCCTCCTAGCTCACACCTGGCAAACGCCCAGGACGGGGTGGGTCCGAAGCATTCAAACACAGAAGAGTTGATGACATCTTCCCATGAGTGCTATTTGTTAGCATTCTTGTATATGAAGTGCTCGAAGCGCTCCGACTACAATACTACCTCCCTCTGGCTATTTGATGCACGGAAACCATGGTGTAGTCACTCTGCAATGCAGCTACTGCATGCTTACGAGCCGGAGCTCTTATGTTATATGGTATATGGTATCCATTGCTCCCGCGGGCAAGGTCAAGAGGGGCAGGCCAAGGCTGAAGTCAAGGAAGAGCGCATCTAAGTTTGGCCGAGTTTTGCAATCCTCTCTCTCCTCTCATTTTCTGCCTGCTGGTTGGAGCTGGCGGAGATGTTGGCATCCGGCAATTCCTGCGCGCACCGTGCTGCGTCCAAGAAGATCGACAAGTTTGGGGTGCTTGCATTTGTGCACCTCTACTTACTTGCACCTGCAGTTCAAGTATAGTACTATTTGGGAGACTGCTATCTATATGTACATAGTAACTACAGAAATCCACACAAGAATTTGTGTGTGGATTTGGCTTGGGAGGCTGTTGGCTCTCTGTGATTTCATGCCACTCAAATACACACACACACACACACAGTCGCTCCTAACACAAGTATTTCCCAACAAGTTGTATAGTGGTTATACTGAGAATAATTCCCCCCCCCCCCCAATTTGCAGCGTGAAGCCTGACTTGTTGTTTTAATTAGGTTTTCGGGTCATACAAAGGACAAAACATGTTATCAATGACGCGAAGTGACTGCCTAGGTCTGACAAACCCGCGTTCTAAACTGTTCCAGCTCAGATGAGAGTTCTCCAAAAGCTGATTAACGGCCAGAACAATGGCCAATAGTCTTGGTAAGCAAAAAAGGATTGGAGATTGTCTAATGCTGGCCCTACGTCGAGTATTCACGCATGAGTGTGTCATCTGGCCTGTGCAAGATGCATGCGCACCTGTATCACGCGCTCGTTCTTTTGCAAGTGCTTCGGTGTTTTGCGACCAAGGGCACTGCGGCACAAACTCAGTTTATCCAGAAGGATGGGATACAGAAACATATGTTGAGTGTAGAGACCCGGCTTCACATTTTCTCCCCAAACCTTTCGATCGCGAGCGGCGCTGTCTCTTTTCCACCAGGGTGCCCAACCCCTTCATTTCCCATGAAAGTCTGCCTCGCTTTTTGTTCTTGTTGGGGGTGCTAGTGGGAGAATGCGGACAAGAGAGCGAGAGCGTGTGTGTGTGTGTACACATAGCAATAATCAATAGTATGATCGCTGTTGCAAGAAACTTTTGCACCCTTCGGAAGCCTCAGCAGCCAGGCCGAGGGGCATGGACAGCGCAGCCGATGCCTGTGGCGCATTGTGGTACATTCCGTCATGCGAGCAGGTGAGGAATCCGAGAGATGCTTGTGCTTAGCTTGTCGCGCCGGACTCAGAAGTAGGTGTTTGTGCACGAACAACTAAACATATCCCGCGCGAGCAGGTGAGAATGCCCCGCAGCCTCCTCGCCGTGGAGGGCCAGCGGCCGTGCCCGCGAACTCGAAGAACCCCCCACCTCGAGCTCGAGCCTCTCAGAGTCTCCAAGTCTTCACAAACAAAAAGGTGCTTAGAGACAAACAGAAAAGATCTGCGAAGATTAGGTGGAAAATTTCAACCCGCAAGACTTTCTGAACTCTGCAGGCTCTGCAGGCGGAAGCCACCCAGAGGCCCAGTCCGAGCAAAACCGGGGAGACAGCAGACGGGGGGGCGGGGGGGGCGGGGATTCTGTGAGATTCTGCTTGCGCCGGCCTGGTCTCCTCCTCGAGCTCGGCCACATCGGCGCCTTCTCGTAAGACGCTGAGCGGCTCTTAGCAGCTAACGCACACTGACTACTACGCTTAGTACTTGCACTTATGTACTTGGACTTATGTACTTCAGACTTGTACTAAGCGGTGCCACTGTACCGAACTCAGCTACACTGTCTTCGAGACATCGGGTGCCTAGGGCACGGCTGCAGTCCACCAAAGATTGGAATTGGCCGACGAAGTCGCCCAATGCCTTGTGGTCCTCGGAGCAGCGAAGACGGAGAAAAGAGACACAACAACAAGCCAAAAAAAAACACGCCAAGCCAAAGCACGGCAAAACTGCGAAAAGCCGGCCGAAGCCAGCAAAAGACACCGCTCCTCAGCGATCTGGCCCCAAACCTTCATCCGGCGGTTGTCCACCCTTAAGGTCCGAGACTCGGAAGCTCTTGCTGACAGGCTGTCCATTGATGCACTGTGTAGCGACCCTCTTCTGAGCTTGTCGCTGGCGGAGGACCAATCCAAGGACCTCGTTGTACTCCTCAGAGACCTCCGAGATATTCGGATCTATGCGACTCACATTCCCGGACGAAGAGAAGAATGGACCGGAGCCTCACTGGCAGCACCACCTTCTTCGGTCTTCTCCTCCTCGTTTGCCACCACTCAGTGGACACGTTGCACGATGCATACGGCAAAGTGCTCCAGTCCTTCTCCTCGGAGCTCTCCAGTGCGATTCCAGCCACCACCCTCTGTACCTCACGCGGTGCAGAGAGGCTGCAGACGAGCCTGCCATGCACACCCACAACTCTACAGAAACTTTACATTTTCACTTCAATCATCCCCACCCCGACAGCTCCCTGAGGAGGGAGCCACCCTGCCGACTTCAGACAGGCGGAGTTCTTTGAGCGTAGGCACTTTAGTATCGGCGCGACGCTTTGGGGGTGAGCACTCGAAGGTTCTCGGCGGGTCTATAAGTTACTCCCCTCTCTGATCTCTCTGCAGGCTGTCGGGCGGACTGCAGGGATGCTCGCCTGACTCCCAGGCTTCTCTGCTGGGATGCTCGGCGGGACTCTCTGGGCACTCTACTACAGGACACGAGACTGGGCGGGACACCGGCGAGGAGACGAGCAGGTCTCACACCGAGGGTGGGTAGATGTGGGTAGGGAAGAAGCAGTATGACACAGGCCTGCGGCATCCAGAGTGCCACCTCGGCTCAGAAGGGAGTGATGAGATCGGTGTCAGGTTCCCAGTCTCAGGCTCCACATTGCGCAAGCATTCCAAAGAAGGGGATTCAACTTCGAAGGAGACATGTTTTTTGTCTAGTTTCCAAAGACGTCGAGAAGGCATCGCCTCGGCGGCCAGCTCTTGCTCCTGCTTGGCCAAGGACTCGAACCTTGTTTGAGTCACGTCCAGCCACATCCCGTCACACCACAACATCACGAAACCATCGTCACGTAAGGTCACTTTGCGCAGCTCGCAGCTGCCTTCACTTCCAGGGCCCGGACTCCCGCATCATGGTTCCCACTTTGCGTTCGGCCTCCAACAGCCCGCAAGGCCGCAAGGCTTCAAACACCAACACCACCGGAAGCTTTCCAAAGAGCGCCTGATGCAAGAGCATTCGGAGGCCTGGCAAACGATTTGATCCTCAATTTTTTCGAGGGTATGGTTTGTACGCGAACAACCCCACTACCAAAAGGCCTGCCCCGCCGTCTTCTTCCTTGCCACCCTCCTGCACCTGCTCAAAGCTGCAAAGAACTGCAAAGTCCCGTCAACCTTGGCCCTCGCCTGCCGCCGCTTCTCGCACCAGTGCTCTACATCGTTCGTCACGGCCTCCTTCAAAAGGCACGCAGCACGGCCTTGGTGTGCTTCTGGGGCGATCTGGAGCAAGCCGAGAACCCGTAACACCAACTTCACCAGCGCACAACTAAAACACCAAGGGAGGCGCTCTCAAACGTTCAAAAACGGTTTTTTGAATATTTGAAGGCGCTCTCCCCAGCCTTTGTCGACAAGACTGGGGCGCCCCGGCACTGTGCCGTCACACGGTTTTCCAGCGACAGCAGCCGCGAGATTTGAGAAGGCCTTGGTCATTGCAAAAAAGATCAGCTTGAATTATAGCAGAATTCTAGCAGGTGTATCAAGTGGCACCCAGCGCAGAGAAGGACAGAAACATGCGGAATGCTGCTGAACTCGCAACATGCTGCTGCCTTTAATTACTGGACTGAGCATTCGTGAGCCCTGCCGAAGCGATGAAAACAGTCAGTGCTCCCTGAGCAAGCAGCCAGCTGGAGGTGCAGGGCCTCGGGCAGGTCTGACACTTCAGATTCACAAATTTCACAACCGAGTGCTCGCATTTCACTTTTGTGGGGGCCCCTGGGGCCTGTGCCAGTGCCTATATACAGGGTGTGCCCAAAGGCTCTAAGCTCCCAGCGTCCACCGGTCGCCGCCCTGCAGCCCCTTCAGCTCCTATCAATGAAGGGGCCGGCTGATGCTCGAAAATGCAAATCGTAGACGCAGCCGCCACGTCCGTTCTCTCTCTCTCTCTCTCTCTCTCTCTCGCCCCCCCTCCTGAACAGTGAGCTCCAGGTCGCCCTGAGAGGTGAGTGACTTAAGGTCTTGAAGCTTTCCGAAGCCTCTTGAGCCGTTTTCTTATTGCGGCTCGACAGGGCATTTAAAAGGAAACTTCTTGGAGAAGGGGTGTCCATGCTTTTGGGATCACGAGTCACACTTTGGCCTTCTCCTCCAGAAGCCTTATCCGGCGCTTGCGCTCCTCGTGCAGGCGCTCCACAGTCCGTTGGGCCTCAGACGCAAGAAACTCTGCTACTCACATGCAAAATTGGCTTCAAAATCTTAAAGCTCAGACTGTCTCAGAACTCCATAGTACTCTACAGTATATCCGCCGATCCCTTGCGGGCCTTGCGGTAGTGAGGGTGGTGTCAGTGAAGGAAGACACATTCGTGTCATGCCCAATGCGACCCTCTTCCTGGCTGCATCTCCCTTCTACGGCACCTCCCTTCTACGGAGTATCTCCTTCGGAGCTATAAAGATGCATTGCAAAGGACATTCCAGGCTTCCGAGAGAAAGCTTGGGCCGGATGACGGGCCGGATGGCCCGGATGGCCTTCTCCTTCACCCCGCACGCCCACCCCCACCGCCCCCCACACCCCCCCCCCCCCCGAACAAAATTAAAAAGCCCTCCGTCTCCGTACCCTGTCCCTTGTGGGTTCGGGGCGCCCGGCTGCAGGCGACCAGCCCCTTACAGATATTTTCTGAGAGCGGCGCCTCCTGCTCCAGGCGCTTGCGCTCCTCCTCGTGCTCCTGCGACTGCCGCTCCTTGTCCTGCACAAGAACGCACAAGGAAGGATGCCATGTGCTTAGTTGGGTGGGAGGCACTTCTTTTGAGAGACTCCGTGGGGGGCCTCCCATGTCTGCTTCATGAAGCTCTCCATCTCCTGGAGCTGCGTCTCGTAGCGGCCTCTCGCAACGTGAAAGACTGTGACACCCATACATATATATGCATACACACATGTAAGGTGCGTACGACATGTATCTTATGTATAGATATAATATGTTGAAAGAGTGTAGAAAAGCTACAAAAGCATGCGGGGTCTTTTCCCATCATTTTGCCCTGCTCTCACTGGATGCTTCCGGCCAAGTGCCCCGTTCTGGGTCCCCGGCTGGTGTCGGCAACGCCCGAGGCTTGCTCAGCCAGCTTGGCGCGCAGAGCCTCGACCGAGAAGCGCACACGAGACGCGACACTGCTGCGACGCAGTGAGACACGACGCGTGAAACGCTCGTCTAAAGAGCAGATTTCCCTGTTTCAGAAACCGCAATATTTGAGGGTGAATGCACTGTCTGCACTGTGCTCACCAAAGTCTTAACAAGCTCTGGAGCTTGCAGCCGGTGCCTCCACCTCCTCCTCAAGCTTCGCAATCTGCTCGGCTTCGTCGTTCCTGATTCTTTCAGGTGCATGTATAGGAAAATGAAAAAAATGTACTCTTCTCAGTACGCTGGAGTCTTCCAAGCCCGGGGCTTCGTGGCGTTCACCTTGATCGTCTTCGCCCGCCTTTCCGAACACAATCGCAACGTATCGGGATTTGCCTTCATCTGGACCTGCGCTGTAAAATGCATAATCTGCTCTAATCCGCCGAGGCCTTGCGCCGTAGGTGTACTACCCTCCCCACCATCCCAACACCCACCCACTCCCACCACCCCCCCCCCCCCCCCCAGCGTGGTTGCGGACTCCACATGCTCAGGGGGCTGTGCTGGGCCAGGCCGAGGCGGGTCGCGCAGCGTTAAAATTACTTTGATTGCTGTTTCGCTAGCCTGAGATTCCTCAAGCGTTCTAGTTTTGGAGTGCTTTTTTGGCATGAAGATGCCACTTCAGATGATTTGGGAGCTGGATGTGCTCAGGTGCGCGTACAGGGAAACTCAACAGTCAACTTTCAACACCCTTCCCCCACCAACTCCACCCTGGTGTTAAATGGTGTAAGGGGGACCAAGGATTGGGCGGATTCTCATTTCGCATACTTGGAATACTCAGGGCCCCCTGCTTGGCGTAGTTCAGGGTGGACAGGCTCTCGTCGGCGTTGGTCCTGGACGGTGACAAGGCCGCCTCAGAGAGCGCTGCCACAGTGAGAAAACATGAGGCTTAAGAAGAGAGCCGGTACAGTATGAACTGAACATGGGCTGGTCTACTTCTCAAGGTTCTTCGAAGGAGGCAGCCGGCATGAGTGCTTCACAACTTGTAACCCAGCAAAACCAAGTAAAGGCAGGAAAGACAACAAGCTCCAAGTCAACTCCTACTTCACAGGGCGGCGCAACGCTATTTTAGCCATCATGCAGCGGCTTATTCAGCCTAGCAATCTGCAGCGGTTTCAGCTTCACTTCGTGGGTTTCGGATTAGATGGACATGTGAGGGAGGATTCGTGGCTTCGCTGGTCGCAATCCAGGGAAGCAAAACAGGAGAGGCTCACCGGCACTCCTACTTCTGAGGGTGGTGCGCGAGCAAAATTGCAACAGGATAGTAAGAAAGCATTCTGCACATGAGTGGGGCAGAAAGCGCAGCCGGACCTGCAAACCTGCAAACCTGACGAAATGTCGATTCGATGGGCAGTGCGCAGAACATCAATGCACGACCCGGGAGCGAACGGCGACAAGTCAGTCACGGCTGGTCTAGCGCTGCAGTGGCGGCAGCCGGGTCCCAACCTGCCCTGCGCACCACCGCACGCGCGTTCTCGCGCTGCAGTGTGATGCTCAAGGCCTGCAACAGTTCGACCTTCTCGGCCGCTGCAGTTTCGCCCATGCGGGTGGCCAAGGCTTCCGCCAATGTCTCCCACGTCTGCATGGCAGCTGGGCCCCATCCCCCCCACAAGCCTCGGCAATTTAAGCGGTACAAATTGCGTGGGTTAAGTCATCCGGGCTTGTTTGTGTACGACTTGCGCACGAGTTGCGTGTGGTTTGGGGCGCGAAGGTAACAGAGACAGAGCCTGACTCGCAGCCCAGAAGCCAGACAGGAGGCTCTGTGTTGTTGCTGTGGCCTGCCTCCCTATCAGGCCTATCGGAGTGGGTTCTGGGCCAGTCGCCATCATGGTGGTCAGCGCATTCCCACCCAAAGACTCCTGCGAACTTCAACATGTCACAAGCCAATCCAACTCATACATCGTGTGTGTACCTATATATGTATATATATATATATGTATGGTTGTAACGATGATAAAACTTAGGATAAACGGACGTCTGGAAGCAATCGGATTAATGATTGACTCGCGCCTGAAGCACCCGCGTCAACTTGGAGTTCCTGTAGGGGATAAAGACCTCACACGCCAAAAACGAAGCAAAAAGGGGCGAGATACATCCTGGAGAAACAGTGGCGAACCATGGCGAAAACGGATTTGCACGGTGGGCTCGGACCTTCTTGTTCCCGGAGGCCATTGTGCTCAAGGCATTGATGACGTTTCCAAGAGCAGACCTCGGGTGGGAACAGGCTTCGGTTGCGGGCGTCAAGAAGAATCTCGGGCCGGCACAGGCTTTTGTTGATGTTGGCGCCTTCTTTGAGGGTGTCGCCCTCACCAGATGCTCCAGACAAGCCAACAGAGCAATTCAGCGCAGCATGGAAGTCCGGCCACCAGCCTGGGCACCCGTCCTGGATGCTCGCTCGCTACCTGCCAGGTCCTCTGCTTGCACGCGCAGAGATGGCCGACGGAAGCGCGACAGAGCAACGCAGGGGAGGATGTGTCAGCAAAGCTACAGAAGCTGAAGTCTGGCGTGAACTACTGAACTACTCTTTGCAAACGATGTAGGTTCAGTCCACGAGGTTCATCTTCGAGAAATTGTTGTTGCCGGCATTCTGCTCATCCTCTCTGCAGTTGCACTATCAAGCAGTCGCGAAGCGTTTGATGCACGCGCGGATGGCAGAACTTTTCGGATGCCTTTTGGTGCATCTTGATGATGAAGAGGCAGTGGGAGCGGCTGCTGGTGGCGTTCATCTGTGTGGCGGCCGTCGCCCGATGCTCGAAGCCTGCGAGAGATGGGGGCGGAGTTCTGAAGAGAGTCCGCAGACCACTGAAAAAGAGTTCGACGCTTTAAGGCGTCCAGCCGAGCCTTGATCGATGAGCTTCAGGACCTTCTCGGAGGAGTCCACCACGATCTCTTGAAGATCCTTCGCAGCAAGCCGTCAATGCGGCAGCACAGTGAAGCGGAGAAAAGAGAAAGACAGAGAGAGAGAGAGAGAGAGAGAGAGTGAGAGAGAGAGAAGGGGGGAGCGAGAGAGAGGTACGAGTACAGAGTACTTCAAACAGACTCAAACCTGTGTATCCATAACGCAACCACCTGCAGAAAACGAGCCCTTCCTGCTACGAGACCTTGAGAGGGGCTCTCCTTCACATAGACTCCGATGCCCTTGCCTTCGCGAATCTCCAAGCCTCCCCCAATTTGTTTTGCGTCAAGCTCAGGTCGTGTGCACGCACACACACACACACACACACACACACACACACACACACACACACACACACACGCACGCACGCACGCACGCACGCACGCACGCACGCACCCGCACGCACGCACGCACGCACGCACGCACGCACGCACGCACGCACACACACACACACACACACACACACACACACACACACACACACACACACACACACACACACACACACACACACACACACACACACGAGTCGTAGGGCAAACGTGCTCGCAAGAGGGGCCCTGACCTGTCTTCGGTGTATTCTTGCCCCTGGGCACCAGGAGGTCGTAGACGATCTGCACACGGGACGATTTGAGGGCGCTGCCGCGCTGCGCAACATGCTGCAGTTAAGCAGACTAGAAAGAATCGCGCAGCGGCCTCGTTGTAGATTTCCAGAAACGAGCAGCAAATCAGGAACTTGCGGGTCTCCTGCGCCAAAGCTCAATGGTCTGGAGAGTCGAAGGCCGCTGAAAGCTCTTGAAAAGCTCTTGGAAAGCTCCCCAACTGTCTGCGAGTGTCTCAGTACTACAGGCTCTCCGAGGAGAGCTTGGAAACGCGCTGGAACAAGTTGTCCGAGATTCGAGGCACCCTTAGAGTTCCGAACGGCTGCGCATCGCAATCAGCTTCTTCCCCAGTTTATGGAATGACAGCAGCCACTTTAGGGGGCAGCAGTTCTATCAAGGCAAGTTCCTAGATGCTACAAAATCGATGCAACGGCGGGATTCTCTCTCTCTATCTCTTCTTGGTTTCTTTCTCTTTCTTCCTTTCTTCCTTTCCTCCTTTCTTCCTTCTCTAGGGGCTCGGGGGAAAACCCCCGGGCGTCATCGCCCGCCCCGGTATATGGGGCTGTGCGTTGGCTTGGAGAGGTGCCTGCTGTGCCACTGGTACTAGCCCCCCCATGCCCCAACCCCACTATTCAGCGTATCCGTGGCTCCGCAGCAGGCCCCCCATCCTGTGTTCCGGCCACCTGGTTGGACCTTCGTGAAACTTCTGTACGTTGGCCTGTCGGTCTTGGGCCCCTCCTTATTCCCCCTAACCTGCGACCTTTGTTCCCCTTACCCAGTGCCCTAAGTGCCCTACCTCAACTCGAACCTTCCCCCCCCCCCCCCCCCCCCCCCCCCCCCAACAACTGCAACCTGGCCTCAACCACCCCGAAACCTTCCCACATCCGCCGACCCTCAACTCACAAGGACTTATCGCCCCCGACCAGGCTGTGGTGAGACTGTGTCGACCCCCTTCCCTTGAGTTAGGTCTCTCTCTCTGTCTCTCTCTCTCGCATGCCCTCTGCTATCAAATCCCCCTCAAAGCCTAGCGGCAAGCCCCGGTCGTCGGACTTGCGATCGGCCATCATCGTGTGGGTCTTTCCAGAACCCGTTTGGCCTCGGCTTTAGAGCTGTGCAGAAAACCTTCCGTTGTCAAATGGACAGATACATACCTTTAAAACATACGGAATGTTTACATATATGATATATGCCAGCCACACTCCCCCCCTTGCGCCCAACCTGTTGTGATTTTGAACACGTGTTTTGAACCAACGCCTATTTAAGCTGTGCTCATCTAATACGGATTGCAGACTGACGAGCTTCACGACTGCTTTTGGCGCGGAATTCGCGAAGACGATTGAGTTTCGAAGGGCATGCCGGGTCTGCAACGTACTTGCCAGAGATCTTGATTCATAAGCCAATGCTGCTATGTGCAAGGATGTACGTTGGTTACTGACTGTGGGCAGCAATGGGCAACTAGGACGCGGCGCGGAATGCCTCGACATATATGCGACTCAGGGGGTTGGGAAGCACAGAACCATGGAAACCGGAGAGGCGTGGGCTCTGTGGGCTCTGTGGGCTTCCGAGCACCCCCTCGCCTTCCGCGACCCTTCCGCGGAGCTCCGCTCTCCGAAACGGCTTGGAAAGCGAAGGGGCGCGATTCTTATGCTTGCCGGCATGTTGGGCGTCAGCAATACAATGCCGAAGCAGCTTTTGGCTCATCATAGGTTATCTATTCATTCAAATTTTCACACACTGACGGGAAAATGTTCTGCGAGCCTTCCGCGAACCCTTCCGCGATCTTCCGCGCAAGCTCTGTTTGCCTCTTCGGCCCTTCCGTGGAACTACTAGTTAACATTACTCGAACTCCTAAACAATCGCAGCTCACATGTGACTTATATCTTGTAAGAAGCTCTTGAGCAAGGTAGTTCCCCACGACATGTTGAAATTGAAAATTATTCTTGATGAACATAATTGGAGGCAAGTTGTAGTGTCATAGTTGTACTGTGCGAATAACCGGGAATATTGCAAGAGAATGAAGGACGACAACACGTCTTGAAATTGTTCGTTATCGATCATCATGCGCAGTTTCTTGTACTTTGGGGGCTCGACATATACTGTTCGTCGAATTTGTTTACACCATGGCTTGTAACTGAACAGCATGATCCCGTCCACTGAGCCAATTGAGCTTATAGGACTCTTACGAGGGGGATATCCATTCCCTCAAGTTGAACCGGTCCAGGATATTGGAAGAGTATGAAAGACAGCTGCTGGGACAACCGCTGTGCCAAATAATCGCCATAATCAGGGTCGATGTTTTTGTAATTTGCAGCTGATGAATTACCAGCAGGGGGCTAGTTTTTTTTTCGTAATCAGAGGCCAAATTTTAGTCGTTGTTGAATTCACCAACAACATGGCCTGCAGTTCGAAAGCTTATCAATCGACAGGGTTGAGCTGCCTAGCTGGATGCGTATTCCCCCAAGTTTGAACTGAACATGATTTAATGGGCTGTTTTTTGGGACAGTCAAGCGCTTTGGAAAATCTGTTTATGAAGATTGCTTGATTGGGACAGTACAGCGTTTTTGCCGTCTGAGGCCGCCAAATTGCTCTACAGTCCAAGACACCAACCCAAACGATAAAAGTGCAAAACCGCTGTACTTTCCCAAAAAACTATCTTCTAAAGGGCAAAAGTGCAAAAACGACGCTGTGCTGTCCCAAAAGCCAAACAAACAATCTTCAGAGGCCTTGCTGCACTAAATGGCCTGGATGTCCCAAAGAATTAACTCTTTCTTCTTGTGGGGACAGTACGGTGGTTTTGCTGAAATAGATAGGTTTGTTGGGGCAGTACAGCGTTTTGCGACTTGAGGCATCCAAAGTGCACTGTTTGCAGTCCCATTGTCCAAAAAAAGTGTTCAAAAAAAACCCAAAGTAGTGTACCGTCCCAACAAATGCAGTGCTTTAAATTAAAGGTACCACATGATACATATGTGTGTATTTTGACATCTCTTTATTAACGTATTTGCAGTAGAGTATGAATGCATCATGCATGAGAGTAACATGCGCGCAGGTCACGAGTGTGCCCCACTCACTCCTCCCCAAGTCATACATGAACTTTGTGATTTCTTCCGCCTCGGCACAGCCTGCATCGCACTGGTGGCACGCATGCGCGTGGCTCTCGCTCGAAGCCTGTTTCTTCCATTTCGGACGCTTGCCTTAGCCCGGGGAGTGCCCTGGGCTGTAGGGGGCCGCAGCGCCCTCGTTCGGAAGTTCACGTTGTTGAGATGCAAAATGTAAATTCCAGGTCTTGCAGCGCTCTGCGACTCTGCGCTCCCGCGACTCTACCGCGCTCTCCGGCTTGGTCTCACCATGTCTCACCCCGTGCCACATCGTACCACTCTGTTGATCGAATTGTCTTACGTGCGCTGTGTGGCTGCGATGCTCTCAAAGCCTCTACTCGTAGGTGGGGCGATTTGGTGCGATTCATACCGTTGTAGCGAACTACTGGCTTGGTGTCTGTGCCTGCAAGTGCTATAGTTCGACAGTTTGACAGCTTGCCTAATCTAATCTGCAAATCTTCAAGGTCAACAGGCCAGCCTACTTCTGAGGGTGGTGCGAGAACAAACCCGAAAAAACAGCCCAACCAAAGGCCGTAACAATGCGCCTGCGGATTACGAAACACAACCCCAAGGGGGACGGACTCCGAATTGCGAATTCCAACGTGCCTAACGCTGGAGAGGACGGAACAAGCGCCCGACCATATGCAAAGATAGTGGCATTGTAGCCTTCGAATGCCTTGTCCTCGCAATCGGTCCGCACATGCTCTGAAAAGCCTGCTTCCATGCATATAATCGTACACATAACATACTGCTACTCTGCAAGCCGCAGTCCAGCAGCGGATTACCAAGCCTGGGATGTTCAGAGAATCGTCCGACACTGGTGCTTCAAAGGACATGAGGGCCTCTCATGCGGGCTTCTTGCGGGCCTATGAGCACCCCTCTCTTTTGCAGCCCAGGCCACATCTCGAAGACCTCCGGTTGGGTCGAGTCCTTGCCAAAGACCTCGGGGGCCAACAGGAGACCAGATTGCAAGATGCCACCCAAGCACTGACAGCATTAGCTAATTAATGCTCTGCTCCTTCGGCCTTTGGAATTGGAGAGGCCCTGGCGTTGTCAAAGGCGAACACGTTGGGCGGTTGGTTCTCCTGGTGGAGCGTCACCGTGTTGTCTTTGGCGACCTTTTGCAGGGTCAAGTCCCAACTCAAAACTTCCCGCAAAAAAAAATGATTCGGCTCCGACTGTATTCTATTCACAAGCTTCTTCCCCGTGCAATCAGAACAAGCTTAATCCACGTTTTTTGGATGGAAACCTTCAGCTGCAGCATGACATGATCACAGGCCCAGCACAGCCTTTATGTGGAACAAGGCTCAGGGTAAGGTTAGACCGAGCCGAACAGTTCTTTGCCAAGTAAACTAGTGGTGGTTTTTGTTTCTCCCACACATGCGACAGGAACATACAAGTATAAGCCTACGTAATTTCCCAAACAGCACATGCTATTGAACAGGGGCCTGGATCAAACTCTTTGCGGCCGGCCAAAACGCGAAGAAGACGGACAAATCCGGAAATCATGGAATACGAAGGGAATCGGGAAGGAAACCATGACCACAACGGTAGGTACATTGCCAAGAACCAGGCGATCAGATGCTAAAGACCCTGCCAAGAACCAGGCGGCCACTCGGTAGGCAACCGCAACGGTAGGTACACTTCCAAGTCCATATGTTAATAAGAAAACCTCTATTTCCTGTGTATGCTACTAGGAAAGTGCAGAAAGCAACTATTTCTTTGTTTTGGTAAGCAAAAGTCGAATTCCTCTGTATATTAGCGACAAAACTCCACTTGCTAAATATTTTCATAGGAAACACTAGGCCCTAGACAACAACAAACAAAACGTTCCCGAAAACAATCGAATGTAATATAATTCCTCGCTCTTCGAATTCGCCTCCACGCACTCCACGCCACCCTCCTTGATCTCCTTCTCGCTGAGTGGTCGTACGCGAACAGCCACCTGAAAACTCAGTCGCTTCTCGGCGTCGCTGGGCTCTTTTGGCCATGGACTTTACAAAAGGCGCCTTCAAAGCTTTAAACTTCACAAACCAACTACATGCACAATTACAAGGGTTACATATAGACATATATATATATATATATTTATCCGCCGACCCCAGCGGTAGCAGGGCGGCGTCAGTGAAGACCCCCCACCGCCCTCACCGCCCTCACCCGCTCTCACAGCATGCTGCTCATGACACCTTGAATTGGAGTGTTTTTGCATTGTTTGGCATCAGTGCATGCCCAAACCCCGCCACCCAATTTCCCTCACCCATGACGCCTTGAATTGGACTTTTGACCCCCCCCCACCCCATCCATTCAGGTGGTTTAAAGGGTCCAATCCATACCCGACCACCCCCACGCCCCCCCACCCCCCCCCCCCCCCCCCCCCCCCCCCCCCACTGACAAATCCCCCCCCACCCCCCCCCCCCCCCACACCCCCCCCACCCCTTCCCCACTTCCCCCCCCCACCTCCCCCCTCCCCCCACCCCCCCCCACCCCCCCCCCCCCACCCACCCCCCACCCCCCCACCCCCCCCCACCCCTCCGCCACCCCCCCCTGCCCCTCGCTGACGCCCTCCTCTGCCTCTCATCACCCCTCCCTGACCAACCCTTTGCCCTCAACCCCCCGCCTCGACTCTGAAACCCCACCCCCCCCCACCCCCCCCATCCCGACCCCCGACTCCGCCCCTGACAAATCTCTATTTGAGGGATTCCAATCCACGCCCGCCCTACCGCCTCCCCGCTCTCATCACTCCCCTGCCTTCCGCCCCCAATGAGTCAGACCCCCCTTTCCGCCAGCCGCCCCCACCCTCTCCCACTCCCACTCCCTAACCCTACCCCCCACACCCCCCACCCCCGCCGCCCCCCTTTCCACCCCCACCCACCCCCACCCCCCCCGCCCCCGCCCCCCCCGCCTGCCCGCGCTCCACCCTGCCTTCCGCCCCAATGCGACTGTCTTGGGTCTGGGGTCGGCGGCACTGGCGGTAGCCATTAAATTTATTTATTTATTAAATACATCAGATTTGCGTTTGCAGTCCTGCACCGTGGTAGTGCCGACATCTGCATCTGCCATGGCCTGTCAGGTCCGGTTGCCCGTCCCAAGCACGGCCGGATGCATCTGGTTTCTTGGTTGAAAGTATCTGAAGCACCAAAACACACTTCACGAGAACTGCACAGACTACTCGCTTTCCTGCGGCTCCTGCGCAGCTTGTTGTCTTCGAGCCTCCCCCGGCACCGGGGAAGCGCAGCAGCAGGCCAGCTCCGATTTGATGGAGAGAAGATGAGAGAATGCTGGTTTGGTGGTTTAGTGGCTTGCTTGCGTCGCATCTCTAGCAGTCTGGGTAAGCGTGTCGTCCAATGGCACTTCCGGGCTCTGCTGCATGACTGCCCGATGAAGTTCATCTCACCAAGCAAAATGGTCATACGCGACACCCATATCATGAGATGTCCTGAGTCATGACAGTGAAGGGGCCAAATGCAAGCCGGCACATGGCAAAGCAGCGAAGAGTGCGCGAAGCAGAACATTTCGATTTGATCGCTCTGGAACTCTCTTCTTTTCGCACCTCGACTCTCCACGTGAGAGGCCGCTTCGCGGCCCTCGGTCCCAGAGCCCGCAGCACCGCAGCCTCTGAGCAAATACGACCTTCTTGGCAATGGGGGAGCATGTTTGGAAAACAAGAAATGCTAAGGAGATGTCCAACGTGTGGTGTATGTTGGGTCGTGTCGGCACGTATGGGTCGTACAGTTATTCAGTTATACAGGTTACGGGGAACACTGTACGAGGTAGAGGTCGGCAGTTGGGCAGCATTTGCTGTCAACCACTCCGCACATTGAATTCTGCGCATGGCTTCCGAAGGCTCCAATGGTCTGGAGGGATCCTGTCACGTCTCACTCCACTGTGTCAAACCCTTCGTCCCAGCCTGAGAGATGTGACAAAGGAGACAGAACTACATGAATCTCTGGAAACGGTGTGAGGCACCGCATTTGGCTTTGGAACCCAAAGAAGCGATCCCGAGGATGCTGTGGACAACATGCACCGACTGGGTAGAACGTCCCATGTTTGTGGCCCACATCCATGCATCCGGGCAGAGGTCTGCAGAGTTGCTCAGCCCTGCTTGTGCCCTGCGTCCATTCCGCGTCATGTCTCGATCACTTGTGAACGAGCTGAACGTTTCGGTCTCTTGTTCTCAGCGCACTTGGAACATGTTCCAGTTCCCAGAGACTTGGTATGCACGGGGCCCGCGCCGTCCTCGGGGTCCAGGTAAGGCATCGGCTCTGGGATATCCTGTGAAGTTTGAGGATCACACAAGAAAACCACACAAAAGAACACACGTCAAACCATTGAGCCATCAAGGCATCAAGCGGCTTCTTGCTTGCGCTTCCGGTACCATCTCTCTTGTTCGCTCCCATTGCGTATCCTCGCTCTACAGCAATGATGTTCACATGGGCATACTTCCGCGAACATTGCAGTATTGCTTGCTGCTGCTTGCCCATGTCTTACCTTCTTGCGAGGGGCATGGGAGCCCTGCCTTAGCCTCCGCAACCACACGGCAATCGTCTGGCTTGGCCGTTCCCTTCTCCTCTCCTTCTCCCTGCTGAGAAGGCTCCTTCCTCCCCAACCCTTCCCTCGGTTGTCCCTCTCTCGCTCTTCTTCTACCGATTCTACCGGCCCTATAAAAAAAGCCTTCCAAAATGATTCTCTTCATTCCTTCCACTTCATCCCTGGCGGAGAAAAATGGAACGACTCTGTAAACTCCTTCGGGGAATCCCCGATTCCTTCACTCGGAATCTCGGAACTTCCAACCTTCACCTCGCGCAGAAAGTGTCAAACAAAAAGAGGCCTTGGGGTCAGCGAAGAAGTTGGAGAGGTCCTCCGAAAGCGCTCTCTCTATCTTTTTCTCTTTCTTTCTTTGCATTTTTTCTCTCTCTTTCACCCTCTCTCACGCTCTCTCACTCTCTCTCACTTTCTCTCACTCTTCTTTTTCTTCTTTTTTTTCTTCTTCTTCTTCTTCTTCTTCTTCTTCTTCTTCTTCTTCTTCTTCTGCAGGGCTTGGGGGGAAACCCCCCGCGCACCAGGCGCGCCCGGAGGTGAGTCAGGTCCAGGTGAAAGTATGACGGTGGGCTCTGGGTTTGGTTAGGTCTATCAGCCCCTCGGTGCTGTGTCGTTTTCCCCGGCCGTATTGGCGTGGGCGACCCCCACCTCTCGTCCCACCGGTGAGAATCGGTGCTGTTGTCTTTGTGCCCCTTGCAGCGCCCCACAAACAAACACGTAACCCTGGTTCCAAAAGTCCTACTGCACCGTCGCATCTGAAAACTTGCTGTGTGTCCTTTAGCTCTTTGGATTCTGTTCTGGGTAGCAGTCTTGCCACGATCAAAATAAAAGGGGCTAAACCTTGCTCCTAGGGTCCTCTGTGCTCACTCACTCTCTCTCTCTCTCTCTCTGCACGCATGGCCCCCCCGCAGGGAGGCCGCCCCTCGGGGCGCGCGATGTCCTCTCTCTCACTCTCTCTCACTCTCCCTCACTCTCTCTCACTCTCTCTCACTCTCTCTCACCCTCTCTCTCTCTCTCTCTCGCTGTCGCTCTGTCTCTCTCGCTCTCTCTCTCTCTCTCTCGCTCTGCACTCTCTTCTTCTTCTTCTTCTTCTTCTCCACGCTCAAGAGGGTCCCCCCGAAAGGGGTCCCCCGGCCACGACGGCCCAGCGGTTCTTGCACTCTCTCTCTCTCTCTCTCTCTCTCTCTCTCTCTCTCTCTCTCTCTCTCTCTCTCTCTCCCTCTCCTTCCGCAGCACATGGCCCCCCGAAGGGACCGCCCTCATGGGCGTGCTCCACCGAGTTGTGTGACACAACCCCCCCCCCTGTGTGTTCAGGTAGGGAGTGAAAACAAGGAGGAACTCGGTCAGCGATGGAAGTGAACGTGTGGCGAACATGATGAACAGTGTATGGCTGTGTGGTTCCTCCCAGATTGTTAGTGCCTGGCAAAAACACGCTGTCCCAGAAGCCTCTGCTGGGTTGACCTGGGTCTACCGATCGGTGTGTGTGGAGTGAGACCGCCCTGAATTCAGGCCATGGCACTTTGTGGGAAGCTTGTCACAGAAAGCAAGAGCTCTGTGGATAAAGCGCTGCCGGGGAAGGCTCCCCCCACAACGGTTTGGCACTGGCTGGGGAGTGTGTAGAATCCTATCTCAAGTTAGAGTAGTGGTCCAGCAGGTTGGCATGGACAAGGTAAAGGGGTTGTTCCGAAGCGCCTTTCCATTTCCCCCCCCCCCCCCCAACAAACGAAGATCCCCCACAATCACCTATAAGCATTCGGGACCCACGAGGGGAGGGAGGACGAGTGTTACAGTACTCCCGGAAAGTGTTTACACGAAGGCTGTTTTCCTCAACGAATCACCCTCAGTTGGGGTTAGGTGGACATAGTCGTGGTTGTGGTTTCACGTTCGGGTTTTTCACTGTCTGTGCCGTTGAGGTAGTCGACGACGTTGTGGACGATGACGGCGGCGTTGGCACTCCCAGGGTCGTGTCATCCTGCTGTCTGTTCTTGTAGGAGTAGTAGTGTCTGAATGGCCTGTTGTGCTTGCGTTCGTAGCCCTTGCAGGTGTTGTTGGGGATCTGTCTCCAGTTCTGCTTCTGGCCGGGTCGTCCCCCGCAACTTTGGGGATCTTCTTGGGGGGTGGTGGCCTCTTGGCGGTTGTCGTGGAGTTGTGGTAGTGGTCGTGGCGCTTCCTGTCTCTTGGGTGCACTTGCCTCTATGTCTCGCCCCGCCTCTCTGCCGTGTTTGTCTTGACCTCTGTGCTATTTCACTTGCCCTTGTACCAAGCGGTGGTTATTCATCTGGCTGTATCGTTGGCGGCGGTGGCGAAGTTGGCTGGGATGGGGACGACGCCTGGCTCGAGGTTCGTTGTTCAATCTGTAGTGCTTTGACAAGCCACGCGGCGATGGTCTCAGGGGTGGCTCCCTGTAGGCCTTGGCTGACTCCCGGAAGACACTGTGGAGCGTGCTTGGTGCAGAATTTGGTGTGATCCCCTTCATCTCTTTCGGCTCCCGCTTGCCGTGGGTCGTCCGGGTCTGCGTGAATCTCCCCCTCGCATCTCGAAGCCTGGTTTTCTGTTTCCTCCTCGCGAAGCGTCCCCGTGCGTCTCGGGCTCTGGGAGTGGCTCGCCCCCCATGTTGGTGCACCGCGATTTTGGCCATGGCAGTGGGGGTATTGGCTTTCAACTGTGGTGGGGCATACACTGGCATAAACGTCAAGGAAGGGTGGAAGAGGTATAATGGTCAGCGACAGTGCGGCAAAGAGAATGGCATTTAATGGTACTCTAGGAGTTTTGGTCTGCTCCCTCGCTCACCTAGTTAGGGTGAACACAGGTGACGAACAAAGGCTCAACCCGGCATGCGCCCCCCGAACGGAAACCTGACTGCTTTTAGGGTGTAGTGGGCGGCGAGGGTTGTGAGGTTCGAGCCTGTGGCGCGGCTGACTCAAGCCGGGGTTTGGGGGCGGGTTCCTCCCCCCGACTTGAGCCAAAATGGTCCCTCTCTCTCTCTCTCTCTGCACGCTTGGCCCCCTCCCGAAGAAGGCCGGCCCCAGGTCTCTCTCTCTCTCTCTCTCTCTCTCTCTCTCTCTCTCTCTCTCTCTCTCTCTCTCTCTCTCTCTCTCTCTCTCTCTCTCTCTCTCTCTCTCTCTCTCTCTCTCTCTCTCTCTCTCTCTCTCTCTCTCTCTCTCTCTCTCTCTCTCTCTCGTTCCCGTCTCGCACAACGGATAAAAGAGAATGAAAGTTACACTTTATGCCCTTCCACTCCTCCACTCTTCTACTACTCGTTCAGGTGTTGCACTCACACCCATGCTCTTTCCTTATATCGTGTGGCTTCAGGCCCACAAGCCCGGCGCGATTATTGCGCTCCCCGGCTCATGCCCTCTCCTTCGCTCCCTCTCGCTCTCTTTCTGGTGTGCAAGGGGGGCGGCCTCATCGCCGGCCACTTCGGGCATGTAGGGCGCCGGCATCTCGCCCGTCTGCCAGGAAACCGGCAATGTCGTATAAGATGTAAGATAACTTAATTTATGGGTAAGGGGTCATTTTGGAACACAGAAGGGAGTCATTTTGGAACACAGCAGGGAGTCATTTCGGAACACGAGAAAGAGTCATTTTGGAACACAAAGAGCAGAAAAATAGGTCAGCGCCTAACAAAAAATGCACGCGTGCGATCACGGCAGAGGGTTCGGCGAACGAAGTTACGAATGCGCAAAACACACTGTAAAACGCATGTCGACACCCACGATCCCCGCAGAGGGTGCACGAACGCATTTGCAAATGAGCAAAAACACACTGTAAAACGCATGTCGACACCCACGATCCCCGCAGAGGGTGCACGAACGCATTTGCAAATGAGCAAAAACACACTGTAAAACGCATGTCGACACCCACGATCCCCGCAGAGGGTGCACGAACGCATTTGCAAATGAGCAAAAACACACTGTAAAACGCATCTCGACACCCGCGATCCCCGCAAAGGGTGCACGAACGCATTTGCAAATGCGCAAAAACACACTGTAAAACGCATCTCGACACCCACGATCCCCGCAGAGGGTGCACGAACGCATTTGCAAATGCGCAAAAACACACTGTAAAAAGCATCTGGACACGCACGATCCCCGCAGAGGGTGCACGAACGCATTTGCAAATGAGCAAAAACACACTGTAAAACGCATGTCGACACGCACGATCCCCGCAGAGGGTGCACGAACGCATTTGCAAATGCGTAAAAACACACTGTAAAAAGCATCTCGAGACCCACGATCCCCGCAGAGGGTGCACGAACGCATTTGTTAATGCGCAAAAAAACACATTGTAAAAAGCATCTCGAGACCCACGATCCCCGCACAGGGTGCACGAACGCATTTGCAAACGCGCAAAAACACACTGTAAACAGCATCTCGACACCCGCGATCCCCGCAGAGGGTGCACGAACGCATTTGCAGATGCGCAAAAACGCACTGTAAAAAGCACGGACGAAGTTGCGAATGCGCAAAAATGCATTGTAAAATGCATCAAAAAAAGTTTCATATGCTTTGAAGCAAGCTTGCAGCCCCCCCCATTTGCAAACACAATGCGTGCATGATGGGTTTCAAAAAAAGTTTCATATGCTTTGAAGCAAGCTTGCACGGCTTAAAAAAAGCGGGGGGGTTGGGGGGGGGGCGCAGCCCCCCCCCATTTGCAAACACAATGCTTGCATGATGGGTTTCAAAAAAAGTTTCATATGCTTTGAAGCAAGCTTGCACGGCTTAAACAAAGCGGGGGGGTTGGGGGGGGCGCAGCCCCCCCCATTTGCAAACACAATGCGTGCATGATGGGTTTCAAAAAAAGTTTCATATTGGGTTGTTGTCAAAATGCTTGTTCCCGAAATTGACGTTAAATCGGAACTCCCTCGGTGCCGCCTTATGTCCTGAAGGAAAAAGAAGCTGATTGAGATGGAGTAGCACACGCGACATCTGAAGGATCCAAGCATGATTTCCTAGAAAGGGTGCTAGCGCGGACCATTTTTCAGGCGCTGCTGTCGGACGAGTCGTCACAAGAACTGCTAGTGTTACTGCTACATACTGCTGCTGGAGTTCTGGCGCGAGCGAAGGTTTCTCCGCTGTCGCCACTTGCGGGGCTCGAGCTCCAGCAAGCATAGCACTATCGGTTCTATGGTGTGAATGGGCCATGGTCTGCCGGGGGAGTTTGCGTTGACATTTTGCTAGCGCCGTGCTAGCGCGGCGCTAACGCAAAACACTGTCCCGGATTTTCCAAGATCTGATACCACGACGTAATGAACGACGAAAACAAGCCAGGAGCAGCACATGTACCAAGTATAACAAGAATATCGTTTCTTTCTTGTCATCGCTTTTCCTAGAAAAAACCCCTATCCCCTGGCAACAGGGCCCCGTCAATTCATAACGAAGAGGCGCGGGGTTATTACACCACCCCGGATGTTGTACGCATATTTCGGGTGGTGCGCCTGGCTGGGCCTTCTCAATCAATCTCTGTTGGGTTCGCTTAGTGGTGACATGCGAAATTTGAAATAATGTTTGTTGATTTTACCTAGCGCGAACCTAGCGTTTTCCTAGCGCCACACTGGGGTTTTAGGGGATCCCCCTCGGTGCCGCCTTATAGCAAAGACATGAAAATAGACCGGCCAAACCAATTAATGTAAATTAAAGTAACTGAGCAGACACGCGAATTTTGAACGCAACCCATATGCTTTGAAGCAAGCTTGCACGGCTTAAACAAAGCGGGGGGGTTGGGGGGGGCGCAGCCCCCCCATTTGCAAACACAACGCTTGCATGATGGGTTTCAAAAAAAGTTGCATATGCTCGGAAGCAAGCTTGCACGGCTTAAAAAAAGCGGGGGGTTTGCAAACACAATGCGTGCATGATGGGTTTCAAAAAAAGTTTCATATGCTTTGAAGCAAGCTTGCACGGCTTAAAAAAAGCGGGGGGGTTGGGGGGGGCGCAGCCCCCCCCCATTTGCAAACACAATGCGTGCATGATGGGTTTCAAAAAAAGTTTCATATGCTTTGAAGCAAGCTTGCACGGCTTAAAATCAGGGTGCGGAAACCAAAGAAACCAGAGAAACCATAGAAACCAAGGAAACCAAGGAAACCAAGAAAACCATAGAAACCATAGAAACCAGGGAAACAATGTAAACCACACAAGTCCAGGAAACCATGGACACCACGAAGCAAGGAACCAAGGAAACCATGGAAACCATATAAACCATGGAAACCGTAGAAACCAAAGAAACCAAGGAAACCAAGGAAACCAAGAAAACCATAGAAACCATAGAAACCACGGAAACCATGGAAACCACACAAGCCAAGGAAACCACGGAAACCATGAAAACCACAGAAACAGAGGAAAGCATGGAAACCAAGGAAACTAAGGAAACCATAGAAAACCATAGAAACCATAGAAACCACGGAAACCATGGAAACCATAGGAACCAAGGAAACCATGGGAACCAAGGAAACCATGGGAACCAAGGAAACCAAGGAAACCAAGGAAACCATTGAAACCAGAAATCCCTTGTAAACAGTACTAAAACAAGAGAAACGCGTTCCAAAATGACCCCTTTACGCGTTCCAAAATGACCCCTTTACGCGTTCCAAAATGACTCCCTTGCGCGTTCCAAAATGACCCCTCTCCCTTATATTATGTCCACCGAAACGTGATTTGCAACCTCTCCTTCACCGAAGAAAGAAACAGAGAGAGAGAGAGGACAAAAACAAACACATAATAATAACAAACACACAAGCAAGCGCTGGAGCGACGGAGCAAAGTGAAGCCGAGTTGTCCCTCGTTGTGACACAGACTTGCGGTGTCATCGCGACATATACGTGGCAATGACACGAAGTCTTACATCCAACAAAGCGGCAAAAACAAGCTTGAGTTCGCCTTGGCTTTCGGCCGAAAGCCGGCCCCCTGGCCACTGAACCCCCTTCTGAAAGACCCGAAACCCCTCCTAACCGTGTGTGCGGACCCTCTTGGAACCCCGATGCGCATGCTTCACCGTGCGTTGGGCCAGCCCGGCTGCCGGCTGCGTGCAAGTAAGTGTTTAAAGACATGCAGGGTCGCTTCTTTTGCTGCTTCCCGAGACTTGTCTTCTTGCTTTTTGATCCGTGTTTGCTATGTGTTCAGGTCATGGCTCCGTGGACATGAGGAACTTCGGTGCCTGCAAGGCATTCCAGTCGAAGCCCTCAAACCACTCGTGCTCCTGGCGGATTCACAACCCATACCAGCTTGGTCTACAGCTGGGACTCTTGGGCCTCGGGTCATTTCGTCTTTTTCAACTCAGGCAGCGGTTCCATTCAGTGATAGTGAAGTTGATCTGATGCTGATGCACTCGCTTTCTGACTCATGGTGCTTAAGTACAACACTGCCTGTGAGCATTTTTGGGCAGGCAGAGTCCTGCAAATTCTTCAAGCCACCTGGTTTCACGGGCAGCCGCTCTCCGGGCAGAGGCCTGAAGACGTCCCAGAGCTCAGAACTACGAGGACCTACCAGTCACAGATGCCACACGGTGGGTGACCTTGACAGGGCTTTGATCAAGCGCTCGACGTATCCTCAGAAAGACCACAGCCGATATCGAATGCCCCGTTAAACATCGCGTTGGACATCGCATCGGGGGAGCCTTGGCAGCAGCTCGGAAAGCTTGCCTTGTCGATGCCACGCATGACCTGATCGTTGAGAAGCGGATATAACACGGCCAACCCAAGTTCAAACTCGCGCCACTTCTCGCCGCTCTCGCCTTGGCATAAATCTGCATCGGATGTGCAGCCATGAAGGGCGTGCTGCTGCACCTCGGGCTCTCGGCACTATCTTTGGGGGCATCTTGGGGTGAACAGCAACTTCCTCTTAAGGTGCAGCAGCAGTGTGCTGTGCAGGGTGGAACAGCTGGCTCAGCTGACTTCAGAGCACTGGCAGACTGGCAGGAAGGATTCTGCCTACGCGACCTTACGCACTTCGAGTCTTCGCTTGCACACCATTGTTCCCCACCCTTGGTTTCGAGTTGTTAGGTTAAGAGCTATACACTCTTCTCCTCGCCCGGTCTACTCCTCGCCCACCCGCATCCCACCCCAGAGTATCCCCAGAGAGTCCCTGGAGTGCCCAAGGCCGAGAGTCATCACTGGAGTGCCCAACCCCACAACATCCCCACAGAAGTCCTAAAGTGCCCAACCCAGATTATCGCCAGAGAATCCCCAGTGTCCCTGCAAAGAGAGCAAAGTCTTTGCTTGCAGGGTGGGGGAATGTGGGGGATATTCGAGCCACAATCATTGTTGTTTCTGCTCATCTGGGCTTGCGCAGTTGTGGCTTGCGCTAGAAGCGCGCAGTTGCTTGCGCGAAGGCTAGGGGCTTTGATCTCTTCGACTTGGCGCAGCTCGCATGGTGAGACGTGACCTTCTCCGGTTCACAGCATGAGGCTGCCAAGCAGGGCTTGCCCGTGCTGCTACACTTGTTACCGATGAGTCGCAAACCATTACCACGAAGGGCCACAAGGTGTGCGAACCGATGTCACGAAAACAGTCACAGGCTGGAGGAAGGAGCGGGTTGACTAGCTTAGACGAAGCCCCCCCCCCCCGAATCTCAGTCGAACACATCAGCTCGTAGAGGAATATGCCGAGAGTCCACCAGTCCTCGCATGGTGATGCTAATGTTAACCCTCCCCCGTACTACCCCTGCATCTTCACAGAAGGCCCACACGAGATTCACGAATCTGCCTTCAGAGAAAGAAACAAACGATGACATGTCAACTTAAGGGACATAACATAACATGGGCGTCCAGCATGGGCGCCAAGAAACACTTCAAAAAACTAACAAGTTTTGGAGAGCCCGCTGGCCTGCCCGAAAAACCACCCCCAAACACCCTGGCTTCTGGGAATTCTCGCCTCACCCCTACACGAAGCGATGCATGACTTTGGCTTTCCTCCTTTTGTTACCTGGAAAGGGTACCCCCCGTGGGCGACCACAATCCGAAAGCGGACGGTTGGCGACCACGCAGTCGAAGCCCCGCCTAGCAGGCCCCCCCCCCTGCCCAGCCCCCTACCCCCCCATTCCGCCCCCCCCCCCTGCTTGAGGGGCCTGGCTCAACTTTACGATCAATCCAAGCCGAACCGTCTCAACCCTCAACCTTGAACCTTGAAGCCTAAACCCAAAAAAAACTAAACCCCAAACCGTGAACCTTGAGCCCTAAGCCCTCAACCCTAAACTAACCCTCAACCCTAAACCCCGAACCATAAACCCGGAACCCCAAACCCAACCCTTGTTGCTTGGGGTCCAGCGACTTGGCGCTGCGGAATCACCATGCTCACGCGGATGCGCTGGGCCGGGCCGAGGCGGGTCGCGTAGCGTTAAAATTATGTGCATTTTTCCCCCTTCTCTCGCACATTCACCGAACCTCTAGCGTGTTACTAGCGTGCTGTAGCCAAATATTGCAAATCTGCAGACAGCAACATGCATCTTGGACGGCATCGCGTGTACATGCACGGGTTCATCATTAACGGCCCATCGGCGAATTGACCTCCCTAATTTACTCATTCTTTTGTCTACTGTCGCACACTTGCCGAGAAAATGACAGCGAACTTGCCCCTTGTGCTGCTGAGACTCAACTCCCGTGGTTTGGCCCGAGAGCCTGCGGCAGTGCAGTGAGAGAAGTGTCCCTTGTTGGGGGAAGGAATCCGGTGCTGGCGAGCGGCGCGATGACCTGCTGAGAATCTGAGAACATGTACGAACTTTGAGAATGCTCCGAAAGATGCAGTCCAAGTACGATTGGATTGCAAGCTGCAAGCCCTCACAGGCCTCTGGCGCGAAGTACTCCGGCCTCGGCACTGGCTGCAAACCACGTGGCAAGGCACATTCTTCTAAGCAACACAGGCAGCCTTTTGCCCACACCGAAGCTTTGTAAGCCGGTGGCGTGCCACACCTTTTGATCGAGGGGAGGTATGGGACAACATGGGAGAGAAATGGAAAGGAAGTGTGTTTCACCGGAGCAGCGATGACAACATAGACCCTCACAAGACCGTCACACAAACAGGGAGGCGTGGCGTCGTGTACGTCTTGCCGATCACGAGCTTCGCCAGGCCCATGTCCGTCAGCTTCAAGCGCCTCACGGCGACGAGACGCGAGATGATCTTATGCGTCCCATTGTGAATCTAAATGGCGTATGTAGTACACTGACATAACATATGTACAAGTATACATACAGTATTCGCCTCGGCTTCCTACCGAGAAGCATTTGGAACAAGCAGACACGCGATCTTTGACCCAATGCTTCCCCCCCCTTTTTGGGTGCTCCAAAAAAGCACGAAGCCGGGTGTTTTGGGGCCCTGACACCCCAGGACCCTTCCTGAAACTGGGACCCCTGGACCCCGCCTGGGACCCCATCTGGGCTCCTGGGACCCCTAGAATCTTTAGTTTAGCCCCCTTGCTTTTTGCGAGGCGAAAAACCCTCTTTCCTCAATTCCTGTCCGGCTCGCGCAAGCGTTTACAACTAGTAGTTAATATGCATATATACACCCTTACATTCTGTCGTGGCCCCGTCAGCTCGGTGTCTTCCCCGCGCTTCGATTTTGAGGCTGAGTCCCCCAGGAGTCCAGGAGGATGTTCTCCGGCTTCAGGTCCTCGGGAGACGTTTGGTATATTTGTGTATTTAGTGCAACGCAAACCCCAAAAAAGCTCAGCAGGTCCCGGTACACGATGCGCCGCTCGTGCATGTGCTCCAACGCCAGGCTGCTCCCGGCCTTCACCCAAAAGTCGATAGCGACTCGTCTTCCGACTGTTCTCTTGCCAACACAGATTCAAAATTGTCGGCTCCTCAAACCTCACACGCTCATGTAAATTCACGAAGCAGAAGCTCTGAGATTACCACTATAGGCTAAAGGCTGTCGCTCTCTCTCTCTCTCTCTCTCTCCCTCTCGCTCTCCCTGTTTCCCTCTTCTTTCTGCTGGGCCCTCCTTGTGCGCGCTGATCTTTGTGAGTCTCTGCAGTAGGTTCAGCGTGGTCTAGAGTTGCTGCGTGACCCCAGCTTCGACTGCGTCACGCGATCTGCTACCCTCCCCCCACAGTAAGCTGGCCCTCCTTCTAATTCATGGTCTCGCGCATCTGTGGCTGGTGATTAATTGGTCCTTGAAGGCACCCCTGATCATCTCAATCGTCCGGGCACCGGGCAGCTCGTGCTTGCGCTTCCTGCCCCCCCAACGACGTGGGCCCATCACTACCACTGGCAAACACATTGCTCACTTAATGTCCCTGCCGATGCTGACAAAGTGCCTGGCGGCCCTCGAAGACGGTCGAGTGCACGTCGTAAAGACATGTAGATTCGGTTGCCTCGCGGAAAGGAGGCCCGGCCGCGGCTTCGTCCCCGCATTTTGTGCTCCAAGCTCTCACCTCATCATGTAGTCCGTGGTCCGTGATGCCCGAGCCCTCGAAAGGCGTCCATATGCGTCCATCTTGTCTGCTGCACACGCTGCGTTGCACCGCATCGTCGCGGATCTCCATACTCGGGTCGCCCTCACCAAAGGTGTAGAATTTTGAGAAGGCATCTCTTGAGGGCTCACCATGCCTCGTCCTCGTTCTCGACGACGTACTGTATGAGCTGCGGTGGCTCGCTTGGGACCTTCCTGGCATCGGTCCCCCACTGTTCTTGCGTAGGCTGCATGGTCGTATTCTTCTTGTTCTTCTTCTTCTTGCTGCAGGAGTGTTCGCGCTCATGCTTGTGGATTGTTCTCCTTGATCTTGCACCGAATGGGGAAGCTCGGCAAGAGGCGCGGTCCCTCGATATGCTGGATGAAGAAGGGCTCCACTCGAACACTCTGAGTGATTCGTTTCGTCTCTCTCGCGCTGTTCATCTTTTCGTGCTGGTCGATCTCCTCGCTGTGCTCGCTCTTGCAGAACATCTGCCGTGACTGGATGTCGCTCGAAGGGCTCTCGTACTGGCCTCGGCGGGGCTCAAGTTTGTCTCGGTTCACCCATCTTCGGATGATCCACGGCCTGGTCGGTCCTCGCTGCTCCACTTGGGTCCCTTCCGTATTCGTGACCCTCTCTCTTCTTCTTCTTCTTCTTCTTCTTCTTCTTCTTCTTCTTCTTCTGCTTCTTCTGCTTCTTCTGCGCACTTTAGGGCCCCCCAGTGGGGAAGACCCGGCCGCGACGGCCAAGTGGGTCTCTGTCCGAACAGTCCTGGTTTTCAGGTCTGGTTGTCTGTGTGCCTTAGGTGCTTTGACTCAGGTTTGTTCACTGCTTTTTCTCTCAGCGTCCATCTAGGTCTCCAGGGCTGGGTCTCTCTCTTTCCCTCTTTGATGCTCTTCCACTCTCACTCCAAAAACATCACAGGAAAGCATCCGAGACGCCACGTAGTACCGGGCGTGGTCGGCCGATCCCCAGAAGCCCTTCCTGCGACTGCGACTGAGTCTTTGTTGTCACGGGGAGGAAAAAACTGAGGTAAATACAGGAACGAGAGCAAAAGGGGGAGCAAAAGAGGAGATCTGAGGAAATCTGAGGAGATAGGGAAGGGAGGGCGGAAAGCTCTCCTGGAGTAGGTGGCCAGCAGCTCTCCCCCTGCAGCGGACACTTCGCACTCGCCCTCTCCCTCCCGACCTTCTTGCCTCGTCCTATGCCTCCCCTCCCCTTCCCCCCTTCCCCAGCCTAAGGCTGCCTCCATCAAGATCTCCAGGCAATCCTCGCCTGTTCGTGAATCACGAGATTCAAAGAGCTTCTAGTGCTACTGCAGCAGATCTTCAGAGCTCAGACTCGCACCGTTGAAGCACTCTACGAGTCGGATCAGAAAGGGCCTCGCGCTTCCAAGGATGGTCGTTCCGTGGTGGAGGTCTAAACATCTAAGCAGCAAGACCAATGCAAGTAAGGGCCGAGCGAGCGAGTCATCATCATCACCTGTGGCCCAGTCTTGTGACAGTTGTCCTTGTATTGATTGCTGATCTCAACGTTCAAACCTCGAAAGTAAACGGGCATTTCGGTCGCGCGTGAAAACTCCCGCAAGAAAATATGATTCTGCGGCCGCCATGTGTTCGCCGTCAAGGAATATCAGTAAGGTGACTACTGCACATTTAACATAGATTGCATGATGGCAAAAGCTGCGGCAATGGGCTCGAATGGCCCCTACTGAGCAAGGAAATCCAAGATGGAACGCTCTCATACTGCAGACCAACTACAGTACTGTAGTACATGGCAGGACAGCCGCCTTCTTCTCACTCCGAACTGTCTCCTGGGACACGCAGATCAGCAAGCCACGCACATGAGCCATTCTCACTTAAGGCTCTAAGGCTCTCTCCTGCATTCTGTACTTCAGAATGACACCTGGCATCTCTGACATGAGCACGGTCAGATGCTCCATGAGTCCATGAGCCAAGCACTGCCAGCGCTGCCCTTGTCGATGGTCTTTAAGGCATACGTTGCTCCCGTCTCCTTAATGCATGTGATTATGTGATTCGGCGAATTCTAAGTCAAGGCCGTGTCCAATAACTCACCGAGCATCTGTGTGTTGCCACAACTCCACTTTTGAGAACCCGCCGACTCCAAGCAATCCCACGTATGCCAGGTCCTGGGGAAGAATGCGAATAAGATGTTCAAGATGGCACTTTTCTGTAAGTATGGAAAGTGTTGGAAAGCGCGGAAACATGCATATGGCGACCTGCTTGTAGACCTTGACCCTGTCGGGGCTCAGCGCAGCACCCCTTTGAGCTTGCCTCTGAATCCCGGCTGTGCGACAGATAAACTGTATGAAGGCTGAGTTGCTTAAGGCTCCCGCATTTCTTCATGTTGGCTGAAGCGATCCGTCTGCCTCCTCGACTTCTGGCTCTCAATGATTTCCTGCAGAGATGATTCTGTGTCTCTGCCTATGTATGTGTGTGTGTGTGTATCCGTGCGTCCGTGTGTCGCTGTGTCTCTGTGTTTGTGTGTGTCTGTATGTCTCTGTGTCTCTGTGTGTGCTTCTGTTCTATGAAATGTATTTGTATGTATTTGTGCATGTCCGCGGATGTCCGCGCGCCTTCAACGGGCCCAGCAGGGCTTGGAAGGATTCACGGTCCAGAACCAAGCATCGCACCGACGCTGAGGTGACCTCCGAAAGCGCAAACGACGTGCCTAGCTCGGTCCCCACATCCTGAGGACTAACTCGTAAAGAGCCCACCTTGACGGTCGCAGCCCGCTTCTCATCTTCCAATCTAATTGCAGGCTGCTATGCATATAGTATCATATAGCCGCATATAGCCCGACGCTGAACACACCGCTGCGGCGCTCACGTGCACTTTGCACGGCTGGGGCTCCGGTCAAGGCAAACTCTCCAAAGTATTGGGTCGTGCGGCGGGCCATGCTGGCCTCCCGTTCTCTAATAGGCCCGCATCTTCCACAGATCTGTGACATCTGCTAGCCCTGCTAGCTGCACCTCGAGCGTGGTGATTTTCATGTCGTCCTGGCACTCATGGGGAAACACGGAACTTTCAACATCAGCACAACTCGGCAGCCAAAGCAAAGCCAGATTCAAGAAGCTTTGCAAGTCCTTGTAGACATCCACGGTGCCAGAGAACATGATGTAGAACGTGGCCCCGGTCTCTCCTTGCGTGATGATTTGCTCACCTGGACGGCCACAGAAAGCGTCGACTGCGAGGAGCAACTTCGAGTTGAGCCTTCGTAGAAGTGCATCTCCACCAGCGCCTGCTTCAGACATCTTACGGCAGGCCCATTTCCTGTTGGCACCTAGTTTTTCCAGACTGATCCCTTGCGCCACCCTGCCCCCCCCCCCCCTCAAGCAAGGACTTTGTCTTGAGGTGCCGCACACCTGAACTCACCTGAAAATCACTACCTGATTTTTTTAGCACATGGTTTTAGTGCCTGTCTTTTTACTGCGAGAAGAAGATGCGCTGTCCGTGTTTCGAATGCCTCGGCCAGCTCCAGGCGCTCCTCCTTCAGCAGCGCCGACCTCGCGGCTCACACTCTGAATACATTCTCTCTCTCTTTCTCTCTGAGCAAACTCTCCTCTGCCAATACGTTTCACGATAACGACGGGGAAGGCTGCTTCCTCAGAGTAATGCTTATAAGCCTTTTCATGAGCCCCCGGGCAGAAGCGGCACTGCATCGAGGTAGCCTCCATGGAGCTTCCCTCAAAACCCCCACGCGACTCTCAGATGTAGATGTGCTGTATCTGTGTCGGTGTCTGTTCATTGCCTCGGTACTCCTCGAGCTTCCTGGCACTGGCCTGATAGGGGGAGGCATGCCCTGACACCGATGGCAGAGTGGCAGAGTGATGACATCGGAGGAACATGGAGAACCTGGAGGAGGACTTCCTTGAAGTGCGCCCGGTCGATGACCTTCCAAGCATTAACAAACGCAGATCTCCATCGTGCACTGGATCAGGCAGGGGCCCAAAGCACCGCGTTTGTCACGGCCTTCATTGACATCAGGAGAAAATCCAGCATGCCAACACGGCGTGAATCTATTGGTCCACACCCTCACGGATGCGGCTCGCGGGGCGCAGTAGAGCCTGAGCATTGCCGGGAGGCATCAACGGACTCAACCATGCGGCCATGTCATGTGTTCATGTGTCTCGACGCACAGAGAGAAGGCAGAATAGTGATTAGAATCTACACGTGGCCGAAGTTGCGCCCACTTGGAGGGACCATGGGCCATCTATATGCAGATGCGATTGCAAACGCACACGTGTGAAGGCCACGTCTTCGGAGTCCCTCATTGCCTTCCTTCGGCCCTCCGGCATCTCTGCCGAAATTGATCGTTTACAGAGATGCTTGACAGATTCTTGTGGAACGCAGCTCCTTCCCCCACCTCGCAAGGGCCTGCATGTTTAAGCAGGCTCTGACACAACCTTATCAAGGTTTCACTATTGTTTTAGTCTCTTGTCTTCTTAATTGGAGCGGACATGGTTGTTTTTTTGCTTGCATTGGCCTGCAGATGATGTAGTAGTAGTAGTAGTAGTAGTAGTAGTAGTAGTAGTAGTAGTAGTAGTAGTAGTAGTAGTAGTAGTAGTAGTAGTAGTAGTAGGAGTAGTAGTGGTAGTGGTGGTGGTGGTGGTGGTAGTGGTAGTGGTAGTGGTAGTGGTAGTGGTAGTGGTAGTGGTAGTGGTGGTAGTAGTAGTAGTAGTCGTCGTAGTAGTAGTAGTAGTAGTGGTGGTGGTGGTGGTGGTAGTCGTAGTAGTAGTCGTTGTCGTCGTTGTCGTAGCCATAGTAGCAGCAGTAGCTGCGGCAACAATACTAGCGATAGCAAAGAGTTTCCAACGGGCACAATAACATTTTGAATCGTCGCAGTAGCAATTATGGTAGTCGTGGTCATAAACAATGGCGTTTGACCACAAATCAAATGCACCCAAGCATCGAAGACGAGCAAGATTATGGTCGTTCTTCTCATGACCATGAAATTTTCATCTGTTGACAATCATTGTTGCCATTACTAACTACTACTACCCATCATTACCACTGTGGAATTCTTCTTGTTTTCGTTGGGTGACGATCTAGTACAAACGCAGTTGCAGTGAACAAAACATTCATCATGCTGTTATATTGGAGGTTGCGTCGGCCTTATAGGCCAAGTAAAAAACGGCAAGGCTTCTATTTCTCACATGCAAAACATGCAAAAGGTTGCTGCCAAGAGGCAAGGCAAGCTCCCCAAAGCTTTGGCCTCAAGTGGGTCGCTCGCGCGGCGTTAGCTTAGCGGCTTCAATTTAAAAGGGGCCCCAGGCATAGGATTCTAACTCCTAAAGGATTCCCTATAGGGACTCAAGAGGCCTTACAATCAAACCATGAAAGCGGCTCTTTTCTGTGCCTTGCTACGGCGTTGTAGCCGCCTTTCCTCCGTCCTGGCTCCGCGCTGTTCAACGCAGAAATCTCACAGCACTGAGCTGCTGTGGAGGCACGTATCGTCACTAAGACTTAGCACGAAATCAACAAAAGGATCCAAGATGCTCAAATGATCTCAAATTTGCCTCATTCTCTGACACAAAATTTCTTGAAACGCACGGCAATCAGATGTAGCGGTTGATCAACTGCTCGAGGTACTCTTGCTTGCCACTCCCTGTGGCCGGCTCTGGTGCCTTTAGGGCATATGCCTCGATTTCCTCCAGAGTCGCTTTCCCTTCCTCTACCTTCTTTGCAAGAGGGTTCGTTGACCAGGACGAATACCTGAACACGACATGGGCGTTCTGCAAGACTTCAACAGAGGCATGCGCAGGACTCTTTTACTCCATATGCGCGCTCCGCGCGGCTCCCGCCTGGTGTCCAGCGCCTTCTGCAGGAGATTCTCTTCGACGAGTTTGCAGGCGCCAATCAGCCCGCGAGCCAGACAGTCCATCCCTCAGAACAGGGAAAACGCAACAGAACACGGCAGCACAACCATCGGCTCCTTGGTGTTCCAGTGAGCCCCCACTGAGCCCCCACTGAGCCCCGCTGACTTTCGCAACTTTCTCGAGCCTCCGATGTGGGCGATGAACATGTCTTCGATGTCGGTGCTCTCTCGTCGCAACTTGCAATCAAAGTTATTGCCCCCTGGCGCAATGCCGCCCTGCTGCACCACGATCAGCATGCTCAGAAGTGCCTTCCTGCACACGCACTACGTCAGGGGCATTTCAGACAAGTGCGCAGGCGCAGAGGAGCATGGCTGGAAAGCAGCAAAGTTCGGGTGCTCGTTGCACCGAAGCTTGCATAAAGTCTGGCATAGAGAGCAGACGGAAGCACCAGAATGCAGGAATGCAGCTACTGACTCAGGTGAGTGAATGCCATTGGACAATTGGAAGCAGGGGAATAGTGGATCGTCGTGGATCGTCCATTTCGACTAAATTCGGGCAAGCGCGAACCTCGGATCTGATGGGAACTCGTCCGTGTCCCATCCAAGATATGGCTGCCCAGCATTGCCTCTGGGACTCTGGTGCACTCAAAGCTGCGACAGCCTTCTCAACAGAAACGGGAGTATACTCTCCAGAACTATAGCCGAGGCCGGGGTTTTGTTCGCACACTTAGTATACACTCTCATTTCTAGCTCATTTCTAGCACGAGAAAGAGAGAGCTGAAAAGCGCAGAGTAAACACTGCAGGCAACACTGCAATTGAACACAATTTTACGCCACAATTTCGCCCTAAGGTGCAGTCGATGGAGCCCAGCATGCCCAAGGCCGACGCCATCCGCAGATCGTGTTCCTCGAAAAAAAACCAGGGAGGACAACAAAGGACAGGAGGGCCCTTGGGCTTTATTTAAGGGGCGGAACACACACACACACACCCCCCCCTCCTCCCGGGTATGGCGGTGTGACGCATGGACATGTGGCGGGTTCGTTTAGAGCGAGAAAGCGAGAGCGAGAGCGATGTGTGCGTGTGTGGAAGCCCTGATTCTAAGCTAAGGGTTCTTGGGTATCGCTCTCGGTACACGCAAGTTTGTTTCGGTTTGGGCACTTGCATCCTACCACACTCAACGAAGTTGTGGATGCAAGTGGGAAGCCTGATCAGTGTCCCGCAGTGTTTCGGCCCCCTTAGTACCCTTCATGCTGTTGTTTCCGTCATGGCCTCGACAACGATGATGTCACAATGGTGCATTTCGCTGTTCACACGCCGCCTGACTCAGGCTTTCTGAATTCTGAGGTTGCAAATTGTCGAGTTCCTGAACACCATGATCGTCATGGTGCGCTTCAGCTAAATCAGGGGTTCTGTGGCTTGGCCGCGTGTCTACATTGCTCGCAGAAGAGCACAAGAATCACTACCTGGTCACTACCTGTCACTGCCCGTCACTACCCTCTCGTGTTGGTATGGCACAATGTATCGAGGAAACGGTACACGGCTCTTCGAAATAGCCCTGGAAAAGCAATGGCTTTGTTGCACTGATCTGGTCAAATTGCTGAGGTTCGGACGTAGTCGTGTCCAGCCAACGTGGTGTGGTTAGGTTCAATGTTCACCTTAAACTCTTTTTCCAGGCCATGCTGGTAGAGGAAGCCGATGACAGTCTGGGCATCGTAGTCGTACTGGTGAGCCGTGGGCTCCCGTGCTTTCGGCTCAATGGCAAACTGCGCATTGAATCCGATTTGCTTCTTGTAGGCCACTGCCATGCGCAGGAACGTGGCCATATGATCAAGCTCTGTCTTCACTTTCGTGTTCAAGGCAGTGGCGAAGCCCTCGCGCCCGCCCCAAAACACGTGCGTCTCACCACTGAGCTTCTTCCCAATCTCCAGCATCTTGCGGGTCTGCGCCTGAAGCGAAACATGGAGACACCCACCAGGACCCGCCACACTGAATCTAACAACTCCGGCGGGCCTAGCGGAATTGCTAGAAGATGATGCAAGTGCAACAGATGAACATCAACAGCGGAAGCACACACGCACACACCTCAGACAGAAAGGGAGATGCTCGCCAGACACGCCAAGACCGCAAAGACACCGAGACAATCCGAGAAACGACATTGAGATACACAATTCTGCTGGCGTGATTCGGCACACAGATATAGGTTCGAAGACTCCGCAAGACCACTAGGCCTTCCAACGACGCACGGGACCAAGGCGAGAGCAACATTTGTCACGTCGGAGGACGACGCAGAATTTAAACCTGAAACCTTTTGTAAAACACACCCAAAGCGTGCTATTAGGTCATTGTCCAAAGTCTTTCATGCTAAGGCACGCAGCCATAGGCAAAGGAGTCGAAGGTAGGAGCCGTGGCCTTGCAAAGCAATGCCATGTCCAGCAAGAGTAAGCTGAGTCCCATGCAGGGAGACAGGGAGAGAAGGCAAACTTCAAAGGGCCGCGCAGCTCCGTCCTTGTAGCGCCTAGGCACGTGTCAAAACCCTGTCGAACGCACCGGGAAAGGCAAGCCAAGTATTGCTGCCATTTGTTGCCCACGACAAAACCCTGGGCCTCCCAATGAACTTGCCTCACCCCTTGGGTACTATTGAAACCCATGGCGGTCCTTTGGGGTTTCAGCTCGCTGTGCATGAGCCCTATATCTGACTGAACATCCCCGATACTGACTATAGACATAAATATCCCGACGCTAAGGTCTGCAATGCTCCACATCAGTCACCTTTTGATCTACGTCAGAATTTCCCTGATTATAGGGGCGACTTGTACATCCGAAGCTGTCCAAGGACAAAGCAGTTGCCAGCAAAGTGGGCGGAGAGAGTGGAAGTAAGGAGCACCCGTGCTAGACAAGGGTGTTTTTCAGCTGCGGTTTGAGTACTTTGAGGCCACACGGGTAGGTGTGTAGTGCTTCTTTGATTGTGAAGGCAAATGCGGACTACCTGTATTGTCCCTTGACCGCGCCGGCGTATCGATATGGAGGAAATGTGCGTGCATACCTCTTGGTCGCATGGATCCATGGAGAGCGCCAAGAAAACACCGTACCAAGCAGCTCCGCCAATGCGTCTGCGGCAGCACACAGCCAAAAAACTTTACTTGCCTGTGCCGGAACATTAATGTCAGAAGCAACGACTCAATCTGGGTTGGGCGGGCGACTTATGCAATCCTTATTGGCGCAAGTCTAAGGAGAAACAGTCAGTGCATCAATGGAAGAACCATGAGTGTAACACGTGTAACCACAACTGGGCTGACGGCGGGTGCGAGAAGAGGTTCTGTGTGGACTCGGCAGCACTGCTGGCAATTAAGGCCAAAAGAGGAAGGCGAGCTTTTCAGCTCGTGAACAAGTATATCGCTAACGCAACAGTGCAACAGTGCAGTAAGCCTCGTAAGCCTCGCTGGGCCACTCTGAGGTCTTGGCCCAAAGCAGCTTGATGCCCGTCTCCTTCTGCTTCGCCAGAAGCCTCGATTATTCGTGCCAGTTGACACGGCACGCGTTGAGAGCTTTGTGGCTTTTGGCGCGGGCAAACTGACAAATTTGAGTTTGAGCGTAAGGCAGCAGAATGCCGACAGATGCCGACAGGAAGCTTGTCCGAGATCGTGTCCAAGTTCTTCTGGAACTCCTCCACACGGCCCACGGTCCAGAGTGTCTGAGAAGTGATCCAAAACAGCTCCGAAAACAATCCAAAGCAACACCACTCAGAAGTGTTCGTCCCACTCCTGTCTTGGTCTTGTCTTAGTCTCCTTTCTTCTCAGCCTCACCCCGCTCCCCTCTTCTCATCTTCCCTGCCCTCCTTCTTCCCTAAGCCTGATGTGCTTGTTTCCTAGGTTTTTGTTCCCCGCCCCGCCTTTTATCCACTCAACTCGAATCTCTGGCTCCTGAAGGCTGCCGCCCTGCGGTGCCACGTCCACGTCGTGGAAGCAGTAGTAGTCCACCCCCAACCTCAGAACTCCGGGCTTGACAGGGAGCTGACAGGCTGAGAGCTAAACTTCGCCTCGCCTCTCGGCTCCCATGCCGACCTCCAATCCACCAGCCCGGGGCGCTCTATGAACATATATCTTTTCACCCTCACAAGCCATTTAAGCCCAATCCTGCTTTATTTTGAACTCTCGACTCTCGACTGCGACAGACCCGAAGTAACGGTAGAACACCTGTGCACTTCAAGACTAGCCACAAAAATTGGGGCGAGGCGCTTCGTGAAGAACTCGAAGGCCACGTCGACGCGGGTCAGGAATGTCTCCAGCGAGCCATCCACGTCCCAGGGTCTCAGGTGCGTCTTGACGTTGCTAAAGGGATCCGTGCCCATTTGGCCGTTGAAGGTGTGCCACCAGCTCACCGCAAAGCGGCACCAGTCCCTGAGCCGCCCCAATTAACACGGCTAAACGGGGTGGAACCGACGAGAACCCCTTTCTATGATATTCTTCCTGTCTTTGTCTTTGTTGGGGGCTTGATGGGGCAAGCCCCCGCGTGCGGTCCGCGCCCCCCGGTTGGGGTAGTCACCGGGAAAACCCCCCGCTTCGACCACACCTTCACCCCCAGGAGTTTCTGAAAGGCAACTACTCGGCGTGACCGATGCATCGCGACTATCTGAGCCGTACACGGACTTGTTATAAAATACAGTTGAGGTGAAAGGTCGGAACGTCTAAAATCCTCACCCGAAGCCAACACCCTATTTTGCATGGGGCTGCAGCCCCAGATTGCAAGCTCTCACAGCGCTCACGTCTTTCCGTGCGGCTGGTCACGTTCTGGTGCTGTTGCGGCTCGGCGTGGTTCTCCTCAACGACGACTTTCAGAACTGGCCCGATTGGTGGCTGCTCCTTCTCCCTCCCGTTCTCTCTGTTCAAAGGCGCCCCGGGAGGACGAGAACAGTGGCCTGGAGCTGCTGTGTCGTCACAAGGGGGTTCTTTGCGGGCACGGAGCTACTTCATTCTCAGGTTTCACTACCGGCTGGCCCGTGTTCTCCCCCAAAGGTTTTCGGGGGGTGCGATAGCCTCCCCCTTGATGGCTGCTTTTTTGTCGCCTCTACCTGGGCTTTCTTTGTCGGTCTTCTTGGCAATCATCTCGGCTTGCAACTTTTCCTGGGCCTTCTCTCTCAGTCGCCTCGCCATGTGTGCCCTCTGCGGTGGGCGGTTGATGGTCCATCCTTTCTGCCTCCAAACATCCTCGCGCTCCATGGCTTCGACTTTGTCCCCTGAAGAAACCCTCCATGGTTTTTCTTTCCTGGGGCTCGAGGGGACAAACCCCCCTGCGCAACACGCATGCCCCCATTTGGGGTAGTCAACGGAACCAGAAACTCAGGGGGTGATATCAGATATCCAGGCTCACTCTCTCCTTCTCGCTAGGATGCAGGCATTCCCGCCTTGCAAGTGGAAAGCACCTGTGGGACCCTCATAGAACAAAGAGTTGTCTCAACATGTCAGGAGTTCGTGGCGAGCTAGGACTACCCCGAATTGGGCTGATTTGGGTATCAACGGAGGAAGGCAGAGCAACGCGGCGAGAAACAGCGGTTCAAACCCCGGAACGAACAAAGGTGATCAATCGTACGCAATTCCATCTCATGTGGTCCCGACTATAGAACTTGCCACCAGTGCACCAGTGCGACATTTGCCAACATGTCTTCCCTGTTCCACAAACATGTCTACCTGCACCCGAAGAAAACCCTAAAGGCCCTATGACATCCACACGGAGGCCTAAAACAGCGGTAGTACATTGGTACATGCGGCCACGCTATGCGGCGGCGGGCCTCATCTTCTTGCCGAGGACCACTTCATCGGGCTGGTAGTACTTGAATGCCAAAGGGTTGACGCTCTGCGGACCCTCATAGCGAATCTTCGAGATTGTCGGGAAGAACTCCGTCTTGGCTTTCTTTGCCGGCTGCTCCATTGCCCAGAAACCAAACCGATACAGAAAAAATGAGGCTGTTGAGGCAACGGAGCATGTCGAAGAGCCAGCTTAGAGTGCTAAAAGCAGCGAGGTGTGAAGCACTATGCCTACGTATATATGCTTGATAGGTGTATAGCTTGCTCACATGCATACAGGTATCTAAAGCATCTGAAACTTGGGGATGCAATGATCGTCCAGTCCTCTAGTCCTATATGAGATCCCGGCCACGCTTGTAGACGCCCATGACCTCTGCTCGAGATTGACTTCTGAGGTAAATGTGGCCCAGTCCCTGGGATTGTTGCGAGCCCCGAAAACCCAAAACCCTCAACACGCTCGGCATGCGTCGGCGAAATATCGCTTTCCAAAGCAAAGCTGACCCTCCCCCCCCCCCCTCCCAACCCTGACCCCCACCCCAGCAAAGCACCAGTGACAGCCAAGTTCAAGAGACGATCTCTGAGCAGCAGGCAATCTTGGACCCCCCAAACTTCCGATTGTCGTAAGCATCCTTGTCCTCTCTCTTCGCTGTCCCCTGTTCCCTCTCCCTCTCTCGCCCTCGCCCTCCCTCTCTCGCTAGCGTGCTATCCGAATGCGCTTGTCCACGAAGGCAGGGCAGAGCCGCGCCTTGATCACGACCTCACCTCAGAGTTGCGAAAGGAAATTAACTGCTCGTGTTTCATAAGACACTGATTTACAAAATACTACAAGCTGCGCCGATGCCCAGAAATCTCTGCGACGGGTTGCATTTTCCTTCGTGCACGATGTAGAAATAGTCGGCCTGCAGGGGTTTAAACTGATGAAGAAGGGAGAGTTGGCGAGGACATCCGAAAAGGAGCAAAAAACACCAAACCCCTGTGGGCCGTGGCCTGCACGTCTCCTTCCGTGATGACGTTCCGTCCGGATTTCACAAACTCCTGGCTCTGCGCGGTCACATCACTGCGCAAGAGATGCCATTTAACGACAGCACGCTTTTACACGTATTGATACGTATTTGTAGTATGACCTAGTACGTACGAGAGAGGCAAAAAACTGACTCCTTCCACATCACTGCTGCCAGGGCCGGGATTTTCTCTTCAAGGTTCCCGATGACGCTCAAGTTCTCATTGCACATGATGGCCTGGCTCGCGCTCTCTCATGCTCTCTCACGCTCTCGCGCGTTCTCCTGAGCTGACCTTCATAAGGGTCTTATCCGCCGACCTTACGGGGTCGGTGTTAGTGAAGCCTTTGTGTTTTCGATCCTACCAGCTTACTTCCTCACCCCCCGCACCCCGTACCTCTCTACCCTTTCTTGGGTAGAGGCACTGGCGATAGCCATTAAGTAAGCAGCGCGAAAGAACGGTGCGGACCCCAGGTGGGACCTGCGTGATGAGCTTCATGTCCTCCGGCGTTTTCGGCACGGGGTCCTCGCACGGGAGAGTGTGTGTGTGTGTGTGTGTGTGTGTGTGTGTATGTGTGTGTGTGTGTGTGTGTTGTGTGTGTGTGTGTGGTGTTGGTTGTGGTGTGTGTGTGTGTGTGTGTGTGTGTATGTGTGGTGTGTGTGTGTGTGTGTGGTGTTGGTTGTGTGTGTGTGTGTGTGTGTGGTGTTGGTGTGTGTGTGTGTGTGTGTGGTGGTGGTGTGTGTGTGTGTGTGTGTGTGTGTGTGTGGTGTTGGTTGTGGTGTGTGTGTTGGTTGTGTGTGTGTTGTGTGTGTGTGTGTGTGTGGTGTGTGTGTGTGTGTGTGTGTGTGTGTGTGTGTGGTTGGTGTGTGTGTGTGTGTGTGTGTGGGTGTGTGTGTGTGTGTGGGTGTGTGTGTGTTGTGTGTGTGTTGTTGTGTGTGTGTGTGTGTGTTGGTTGTGTGTGTGTGTGTTGGTGTGTGTGTGTGTTGGTTGTGTGTGTGTGTGTGTGGTGTGGGTGTGTGTGTGTTGTTGTGTGGTTGTGTTGTTGTGTGTGTGTGTGTGTGTGTTGTGTGTGTGTGTGTGTGTGGTGTGTGTGTGTGTGTGTGTTGGTTGTGTGTGTGTGTGTTGGTTGTGTGTGTGTGTGTTGGTTGTGTGTGTGTGTGTGTGTTGGTTGTGTGTGTGTGTGTTGGTTGTGTGTGTGTGTGTGTTGGTTGTGTGTGTGTGTGTGTTGGTTGTGTGTGTGTGTGTGTTGGTTGTGTGTGTGTGTGTTGGTTGTGTGTGTGTGTGTGTTGGTTGTGTGTGTGTGTTGGTTGTGTGTTGGTTGTGTGTGTGTGTGTCTGTCTTTGTCTTTGTCTTTCTTGTGTGCCTTTTTTGGAGTCCTTGGCTTTGGCGTACTTCTTGCCCGAGCTCACGGCGGCGCGGCGGCCGAACTTCAGCTTCTGGTGCAGGCCCAGGGCCTCTCAAAACCAGAGAATGTTAACAGGGAGTCAGAAGAGAGAGAGCCTTGAAAGGCCAATGCCCAAGCCTCAAGGAAGCTCTGGAGATCTCTGCTCTCAAAGTAAGGTCTACTCCGTCTACTCCGTCTACTCCGTCCTCTCCTTCCCTCTTGACCCCGCACCCTGCCTGGAAGTCCGAGCGCTTGATCTTGAGGGTATGCATGTCGGTCCTGAGACCCAGTCAGCGATGACAAGAGATCTCCCCCCTCCTGTTTTCCCTCCTTGCCCTGCATCCTGCATTGCCCTCCCTCTGCCCATCTTCAGACACGGCTGAGCCCACAGCATGGCGACCACGGTGGCTGCACGCGGCTCGTCCCTAAGCAGTGCGCCCTCGCCAAAGTGGTCCCCGGCCTGGAAGCATGAGAGCGGCATGACATGACGACATGGCTCTTGATCTTCGCTGCCCGGCACGCCTTCAGCGTGGCTATCTTCTCTTTCTGGCCGTTGGTTTTCTTGACCTTTGGAGAGCCACAGCGAAACAACATCACAAGCCAAACTACAGTGTGGGTCCCATGCTGAGTCCGATCAACATTTGCCTGCTTCTGTTGTCTTGTCCGTTCTACGGAACTGTAGTTTATGAAGACCTTTGCTTTCAGAAGACGATTGGACCACACATGATCCACGTGCCTTATGGCACAATTATGGCCTTCTCTCGTCTAACTCGAACGCTGAGAATTCGCCCTCTGCTTGTTGTGACAAACGCCTGTGAGCGTCACCCCTTGTGACCGTAGGGCCGCCGCGAAGACCTCCGCTTGGCCTTTGCGGATCACGTAGAACTCCTCCCCACGCGCCCCTTGCCTCGAAGAGCCGAACATTTGCTTTTTTTCTGGCGCCCGTGCGAAAACACAAGGCAGGCAAAAACAAAGACGTGTGCATTGCGACAGACAGAGCGAGAGGCAGAGAGAGAGAGAAAGAGATAGAGAGAGAGAGATAGAGACTGAGAAGGCAAAAGAAAGGAAAAGCGAAAAGCTCTCAGGGCAGGCGGCTTGATGATCAGGTCACTGCGCTTGAACTTGCAGCCCTCACACATGGAGGCGACAACCGGGTGCTCATCCTCACCGGCCCGTATACCGTGAATGCCACAGCCGACCGCCGACTTTCTGGCTCAAGGTATGGCTCAAGGTATGGCTCAAGGGGCTCTTTGCCTGTGGAAGGCGCTGAAACAATGGCACCGTAAGCAGGAACTCGATGCGCTCCTCTGCACCAAGCAGTGCCTATTCCACCCTCTTCCACCCCCAATTCCCCCGCAAGTGACGGGCCTGATAGTCCTTGTTGGCCAACTCGGCCTTTTTGCTGTCCTTGCCCTGTGAGGTGCAGTCAACTCTACTGCGTTGCAAGATTCAAAGAGCATGGGCCGATGGCTGTTCGAGAGGCTGGTCGGCGGAGGCCATTCCATGCAGAGATTGGAGCATCGTTTGACTTGCGCTCTAGTAACTTAGCATCACTCACTCTTGTGCCATATTGCCACAAGTCCCACTGTTTCAGGAGAATTGAGAAGGGAATGAAAGAATTGAAGAACGAAAGCAGGAAACAGCCGGTTCAAGAGTATGCAGATGAACGAGCACAAGATGTATCAGTGGTCCTTTCGCTTCTGGGTCACAGCTCCGATAGTAATCTCTTCCTTGTTGCAATTAGCAAGTTCATCACAATCGCTGCAATTGCTGCAATCTATACCACTTTCACGCTGCAGCTCGATACTTCGATACTCTTAAAGAGCCCAGAGCCCCGGGCTGGCCCATAGCTCACCGAGCATCCCATCAAGCCTGCCATCGGGAAAACAAAACGAGACTTCAACCAAATGGGTGCTGTCAGATGGTGCTGTCAGAGATGGTATCACAGCGTCACCTTCTTACAGATTTTGAACACTTTCCAACCTTTCCCACTTGGAGCGCCTGGCCTGGCGATCTTCGCCCCTCAGCAGCCCCTCCTTGACTGGACCCATCGCAACCGAAGCCCTTCAGAGCCGGAGAAAGCGGGAAATACTGACATGAGGAGATGCAATCTCGTCAGGTTGGGTTTAATTCATGTACTCATGCCGGGCGGTCTCTCTGTCTTCTTCCCTCGCACCGCTTCAAAGGCGTCGATCAGCTGAGTCTGGATCTGGCGAAATTTCGCGCCAAGCTCGGAAGTGGCAATTGAGATGGTCCATGAGCTCTGCTGCCGCTTTAACTAGTGGAGATGTGGGGATGTCTCAGGGGAGTTGCAGAACAACACCAGCGTGCGTTTTCGAGCTTTCGAACCTCCCATCTGCAGCCAAATCCTGGATAATCGGATGGACATGCATCCACCACTCCATCACCAGCGCAGCGCTTGCGCTTGGTCTCTGTTTGCCGGAAGAGGCATCTTTGTTCGTCTCGAGCTCGAGCGGACTCGGGCGGAGTCTTTTTTCGCAGAGCGCGATCAGCGGCCAAGTGGCCAATCGGTCGTGTAGCAAGTATATTGACACAATGTGTCGGAACAAATGTCGAGCCCCAGCTCACACTACACACTGTACTTAGACCAGCTCTGCTTGGTGATTCTGCGGGGATGTCACTATGTGTTTCAAGCCGTGTATAGTTGCTTGTATAGTTCAAGCATCATATCTATGGCATGACTTCATGCCAAAACCCAATCCCACATCACGGGGCCGTTTCTGAAAATCTGCACCTTCAGAGGTGCCAGCACGGACGCTCTTCGTCTTCTGCACTCTCTGTGCAAATGCATCCGTGCATGCTATGTCTATTAACGTCTCCACATGTCTCCACTGCTACGGTGCATCATTGGATCATCACGTCGGCGTCTTTAGCTTAACAGCCTTTATCATCATGCTCTTGAGACTAGACTTACAGACTGTTCCTGCATGGACTGCAAGCAGATTTGTACAAATTCCGCTGAATTAGGCAATTCTACGAGCGACACCTCGCGAATATGCGCAGCGGGTAACGACAAGTTATTCGCACCCGCGTGGCATATCGCAATGGCGAGCGGGACATTATTGACACTGTGGTGGCCGGTGCATCCGCCTGGGACTAGGCCCAGTGGGTCAGTCCCTGTGCATTGCGCCCTTTTGTTCGCCACGCGCACGCCCCACGCGCGCACAGCTCATGCGCGTGTGCGTGACATCAGCGTGCGCGTGAGATCGCAGGGATCGCAGGCGCTTCCGATGCCTGGGAAGGGCAAAACCGTTGGGACAGCGGTCTTTGCTCGCTTTGAATTTGCCTTCGCCTTCTGAAGCTTCCGTGCGGTTTTCAGGCATTTGCCGGCATCCTCGGATTTCAGCAGATCAACAGAAAAAACGCCTTTTCGCACACCATCGCACACCCATAGACTCTGCTACAGAGTGTAAGACAGTGTTTGTAAGACAGTGTCTGCGGAGGCTTCGTAGGGGCACGGCTTGGTTCTCGAAAAGGTCGAAGAGCGCCACAGGCCTGGCGACTGAACGCGTGAGCCCGCTCGCGACCAGCCCCCCACTCCCTTTCCCCGCTGTTTAACCTTTCTCTGATAAGTTGGACATGTTGCTTATAACAGGACTACCATACATTTACGTGTACATGTACATATATACATGTGGAAGCACGAGAGAGGGAGAAAGAGTAACGGAAAGGGAGCGAGACAGCTTCTCATCGCAATTTCGAGTCTTCAGAGCGTCGGACCGTCCGTCGAGGCTGACCTCTGACGGATTTAAAGCGCAGCGGCTTTGCCAGGGAGTCATGTTCTGAGGCCGGAGAGGGAGGGAGAGCTGGGTGCGGCTGGGCGGCCACGGGGTTGCGGCGCCACCTCTCGCTGGTCTCGATGGTGATGCCTCTCAGACTCGAGTTGCGGCGCTGCTTCGCGGCAAACCTCTCACCCTCACAGACTCTCCGGGCATCTGGCCACTGCTGAGAAGCAAGGAGCCAAAGGGATCAGACTTGTAGTCCTCTCCAAGCCAGTTCCTCTTCTCAGCCAAGGCCTGTCCAATCTTATAAGTGTCCAGTGTTGTATCAAAGTAGAGTAAACTTCTGAAAGTTCGCAAAGTTTCCTGAAGCTCGCCTCGAAGGGGCTCGCGGATCCGTGCACGGCATTTTCGCCCACGTGCGGCTGGCTCGGCAAGCCAAGCCTCAACGCCACGAATACCCCCCCCCCCCCCCAAAAAAAAGGCGTCTGAATGATGCTGAAGTTCTGCTGAAGTCCGAGACGGCACGGCGCGGTGGCGCGACTGTGGCCGCGGCTCTGCCCAGTTTCGGTGGAAGTGCCCACGCAGAGACTTCGCGGTTGCAGCTGCAGGGTCCGTGTTGCCCACGATCTCGTCGCGAAACCTCTCAGCTTAATGCAGCTTTAAACATGCAGCTACACTATGCGGCTGCGATGCGGCCACAAGGACCTAAGGAGTCGCTTCGCAACGACGAAGCCGAGCCCAGGGCACTTTCCAGGACATGTCGCAGGCGTGCCACTTCA
>CAJNDS010002785.1:209204-211704 GCA_905221605.1 Symbiodinium natans | reverse complement strand
AGGAAACCTCCAAGTGAAAGAAAGAAAGAGGCACTATTATCAACCTTTGTGCTAATGGAGTTCTGCCATACTAATGGATGGCTAGTCACGCTGAGAGCCGCACCTTCAAATGGGCCGATTTATGTGTTGAAAAGTGTACAGGGAATCGGCGAGGTGCAGGAAGGGGAGGAAGCCTCCGGAGGTAGCCCCCACTCATGCTGTGAGACCTGCCGAAATGGTGGTCCACTGTGCGATCGCTATGTTCATCTCCGCATCCTCGGCAAAGAACTCATCACGGACCTGCCCAACCTCTTGTTGGTACTGAGCGTCAAGATGCGGGGGCAGCATACCTGACGTATACCGGAGAATGTGCGTCTCCCGATAGAAGCTCTCAAGTTCGATGAGGATCACGCTGTAGTACCACGTTCCTTGGGTGGTGGGAAGCTCGGTGAACCTCATCTGGCTTAAGTAACGGAGGCTGATGCTCCGCAACTTTTGGCGCCGGGCCGCCTTAACTTCACGCCATTCATCATATCCGGTCAATGACTGTGCTGCCCAATGCAGTGTCCTCAACCTCTCTGCTTGGAGCACCTCATGTGCGTAGTTCATGAACTGGGCGAGGATTCTCACCTTGTGAGTGTGGAGGTACTCCGCAACCCTTGCGCTGGTAGTCTCGGAAGAAATGCTCGGGTCCTCAGCAACTACCTGCTGGTGCACGAGAGCAACCAGGAGCGGAGTGAGCGCTTGCACCAAGCTAGTGCTCTCCATTGGAAACTCGGGTGTTGATGGCTGGATTCGAGGTTAGAATGGCTACTGCAAACGGAAGAATGAGGCGGTTTCTTATGGCGGGCAGGCATTGACCATTGCTAACAGGCATGCAAGAGCTATAGCTGAAAGCTGCACGGCTCAAGAACAAGGAACTGCAGAAGGAAGCGCCTGCCACTGCTTGTGGACTGCGCGACGCTAAGCTCACCTGGGCAATGAGCAGGTGGAGGATGGGGAAATTCCTCTTAGAGCATGCAAATAGAGACAACTCGTGCAGGCTGTGTCAAAGTCTTTGTTGCCTTAAGCAGAGGGCGTACTTGCTGTCTACTTTAAATGAAGTGGAGGAATCCTCCGGAGGAAGCCTCCCGCTGCGAAAGTAGACCACGGCAGAACGAATTCGGTTCAGGTGAAACTGCTGAGGACGCTTTAGAAGGGCAGAGACTTGCCTGTGTGCCGATCAATGACAGTGCTGATGTGGGACAGGTCAATGGGTCCACGCGTCAGCAGTACTCCATTCTTCGCCCGACGCACTCTGTGTCCACTGTCGATCAAAGACGGCAGGTGGATCTAGATCTCCACTGAAGAGTCCTCCCTGAATCCTGCAGTTTTGGTTGGTGACAAAGACATATGTATGTCACGTCTTTGCATTCTGCGCAGCTGAGAGGAGCGAATCTGCTGCCAGGCCCGCCAGCTCGTCCCGTGGACACCCCACTCCGGTGTTGTGGAGGAGGACAGAACCTCATGCAGTTGATCTTCGTCCAGTGGAATGTCATGACCATGACCCTGTAAGGCTCTGATGTAGATTTCACCGTCTTCCTCTGAGGTCATCTGCTCCATGCGGACCTTCTGTGAGGTTTCCAGTACTCGCTGTACTTCATGAACCGTCACTTCAGCCCGCCAAAACTGCCTGGAATTAAGAAGGCTTTTCAAATTGGCATAGCCAGCAGCGTCTAGCGACATGCCATACCTCACTGGGTCATGTCTGAGAGCCTGTGTGAGGAGCTTGCCTATCATCACTGTCTGGTTTCGTGAGCGCCCCGTCCAGAAAGCCGATCAAGAGTACCATCCAGATCTGCTAAACTTGGTGTGTGCTGAGTTGTTGGCTGCCAGGCATGCTCTCTTCTGCTTCCCTCTTGTTGCTGTGGGACTTCCTGATGAAATGGATCCTGTGGATCTGTGCCTTCGGCAGCAGCGGCTGGTGACCAAACCCCCCAGGATTCATCACTATCATCTTCGGGCTGATGCAAGGAGGTCGGCAGAGCACTGTGGTCAGAGTCCATTGCCTTGTTTACTCTCCAAGGAGGAGTTGCGAGCTGCCAGGTGGAGTTATCATCATCTTGAGAGACAGCTGACTCCTTGGCAGGTTGGGAGGAGGATCTTGGTGGATTTCTGTATGAACTCGGCTCCTCCGGTCTTTCCCTCGCTATGCGTTGAACTGGGGCAGCTTCCGCAAGGGGGTTCCAGCCAGTCTGCACATAGGTCCCCAAAGGCAGTGAGTCTGTGATGTGAAGCAGCAGCGCCTCGAGCTGGACATAGTCTTCCCTGAGAATATACTGATCCGTTGCTTTGGAGCCACGGAGAGATCCTGCAGCCTGGTCGAACGACACTGCTAATTTGGCCGCAACTGCTCGGAGAGACTTGTTGCCTTCTTTCAAGATGGGAAAAATATTGTTCTCCTTGAGAGGCATCCTGGGACGGTTGCAACTTTCCCAGATACAGGATCGAGTAGAGCGATTCCAATTTTGTCCCATGATAG
>CAJNDS010002785.1:0-209104 GCA_905221605.1 Symbiodinium natans | reverse complement strand
TCCAGGACAAAACCAGCCGAAAGCTGAGCCACTCTATGAGGTGCGTGATCGGAGCCCGCCGCTTCTCGATGGTCTGCACAGGTGAGAGTATTCCCACATGTAAGGAATAGCAGCCACGATCCACATGAACGCAAGCGAGCCTGCGACTGGCCAATTGAATCGGAACCCGAAAGTGTATTTGGTCACTGCATATTGAAACCAAAGCAGGTTGTTGAAGGGGATGCCGATGCACATGCAAAGCGGAAAGAGGATCCACAGAGCACCCGACCATGGCATCGCGCGCCGATCCTCCAACAAAGCAGCATCTCCCAGAAAGACAGGAGCACGAGCGGAGGAACCTGAAGCCATCCGATCATCCAGCCTAAAGCGGTCCAGTCAAAGGGATCCGTGACGGCCATGTGCACGTAATGGCAGAAAATTCCAAGCAGTGGTGGTGCTGTGTTTGCCAGTACAAACCGGAGGTGCGGGGCACCGGAACCCAAAATCTCCCGCACGAAGCCGCTAAGCTGAGTCCGGACCATGACGTCAAACTTATCCAAGTGGCCCTCGGGAGTTGTCTCGTCGGGAAACCAGCGCTTCAGCGTCTGGAAGACTAATTTTCGGTCGCAAAGCAGTTCTTCTCCAGTTTCGGGGTGGCAATGATCCATCTCGCAACAGCTGCACTCAGAAGCCCTGATGCTGAAGGCGCCCAGCTGTTCCTTTAGCTGCAGCAAGGCTTTCATCTGCAGTGTGCCGAAGTAAAGGCTGGTCGGTAGGACCAACAGAAGTGCTGGCGCCGCCAAGACAAGCACTGCCACCACGAAGTCCCAATAACGATCTTTTCTGTTGGTCGAGAATTGGGTTCATATTCCCCAGTCGAACCTCTACATCTTGCACGATGAGTAGGTGGAAGCAAAGCACGAGGAGCGTCGCAAACATGGAGAAGCAGAGAATCAGCGGTCCCATGCCTGCCGGAGCGAACTCGATGTCTTTGCCCTGCCCTGGTCATGCTTTAGGAACGAGGCGACTTCGAATGCTGTCCACAGACGCGTGAAGTATCTGGGGCTCCAGAGGACCACCAAGTGCCTGGATTTCGAGAGGAAGCCACCCAAGCCAAGGATTCCTTGCGTCTTCAGGTGCGGGTCATGCTGGGCGATGCAGAGCCTGTCCAGGAATACCATGTGAGGCTTAGGGAGACAGCGCAGTCGCTGCCAGAAGAGGAACACAAGCCAAAACGTGCCATGGATGCACATTGCTCCGGTGACCCAGCCACCAGGAAGTAGCTCCAAGATGATGAGAACACAGATCGCCGTGCAGGCGATAAGGCTTGCCACTGCTGCCGGCACGCTGTTGAAATAGACCAGCAGCGTGACAGTTTTTTGCCAACGTCTCGTCTTCCAATCGTGACTCAAGAAAGAATCAATCCTCTCAACGCGCTGGCTCAGGTGGTAGCTATCCCCAACATGGCTTCCTCGCCAATGTGCGCCAAAGCCTTGCAAGCAAAGGCCCAGTAACGGCCCTAAGCAGCTCAGAATCAATCTCTGAGGCCAGGGACGACACCGATGTTCTGCCCAAAGATTTCCTGACTTCTTCTATGCGAACATCCACGTCGCACAAAGGCTCAGGCTCAGCAGGCTGGGGCACCATCGCTGCTTGGACAATTTAAAAAGCTTGGAAAATTCTCCAATATGAAAAGCCATCTAAACCCGTGTCAACTTTAGCCGACTTGAGCTGAAGCAAGCGATAAGTTCAAGCGAAACAGCGCAGACTTGCTCGCCAAATGAGACCCACATTCCTGGCAGGCACAAACATCTTTCTGGCCGCAAAAATCTCGGGCCCGCACGGAGTATTCACGCGGGCATCGCCTTTTCTCCAACAGCAGAGGTTCCTTCTCTGCCTCGGGGGCCAAGGTTTGATGCCGGGCGGGATGGAGGATTCAAAAGCCGTCGTAGAATAAATGCAAGACAAACAAGAAAGTAGCCGCGCATGCAAGGTTACAGGGTACAAGTAGGATCCCTCGAAGCCAGTCCGAGAACGATCAAGACACCCTGAGCGTGAATACATACCCTGGCCCTCGTGCCTGACCTTGGGCCGTGAGCTGCTGGCACTCTAGGCGACGGAAGTGCCTCCAAAGACAGTGTGTACACTGCAGCCATGAGAAGCTCATCGAGGCGTTTTAGGCTTGATCAAAACTCTCCCATTTAACTGTTGAGGCTATAGGAGAGAACCCCGCACGGCCCGTAATCTTGATCAACCCGCATCTAGGGCTTAAGTTTAGGAGAGGCGCCTACAACAATGCCAGAATTCACAACCGTGGCAACTCTGGATTTCGGCGTGCCGCCATCTTCGCCTCAACCCACGGTCATAATTCCACTCTCAGCTTTGTTGAGCCTAAAAGGGGTCCAAGCAGTGCCTCATGCGCCATCGCCCATCGCAGATCGTCGCCGCCTGTTGGTCCACGTGGCGTTTCTTGAAGACGTTCGAGCCTCGGAGTTCCAGCTGAAAGTATGCGTCACCCATCGTTGACACTCCCCACTCCCCGAAGCCTTCATCACTGGAGCTTGGCCGAGGAGAGAGGCCGTGGATGCGGAAGTTGCTTGCTGAAGACCTGCGCTTGAGACAGGTTGCATTTGTTCAGTGCTCAGCGAGCCACTGCGGAACTATGAGGAAGAATATGGAAGCCGGCAAAAATCACCTACTGCAGAGGGGTCTAGGTTGTTGAGGGTATTTCGGGTGCCTCAAAAACCCGCCCCTGGCCCTTGCTGCATCCCAATTCCCCCACACTCGGAACGCTGGGCCCTAGCCTGGCCTCATGCAGTCGCGATGACTGATGTATCTTGATGTCATTCTTCGGTCGTGGCCGCCTTCAGATTCCTTGGTGCGGTTTCAGCAGCTTGTGGCCCCTCACATGCACTCGTCAGGGGTGCTTACAGGCGGCCCCAAATCTCTGTATTTCTCAAGCAAACATCTCACTTGAGACAGTGGCCCGGCAGTGTTCACCATGGCCGACATCACAGCAGGATCAGTCTTTTCAAGGACGTAGTCCACAAACCTAAGCTCTCGTGAAGCAGAGCATTCAGTCAGCGCCTGGTTCACAATGCGAGCGATTATTCAATAATGTCCGTAGCCCAAGGTTGTAAGGGGGCGGACTGGCAGGCCTTCAAAACTCCGTATACCCCACCGTTCGAGTGGTGTAGATTTTGGTTCCTTTTTGCTGCGGAAGGAAAACTTGCAAGTCAGAATGGTTGAACATATCAAAAGGTCTACTGTCAATGCGCAATGCCAGGTGTGATGGTTTTCCACATTCTGCGCACTTCCACAGGCCGCAGGGCAGAAAAAAACACTAGGCAGCCAGACCCGCAATGTCTCTGTGTGTGTGTGTGTGTGTGTGTGTGTGTGTGTGTGTGTGTGTGTGTGTGGGTGTGGGTGTGTGGGTGTGGGTGTGTGTGTGTGTGGGCGGGTGCGTGCGTGCCTGTGCGTGCGTGCCCTTCTCCGCTCTCAGCATGTTCTTTCGATAGCGCGACTCGGTTGGGGGCACGGCAAAGTTCACAGCGTGACTATAGTGTTCAAACCTGCTCTACAGTTTACGTGCATGCTTCCAGACTCAAGCACGACAGTCACGGCCAAACACAGCTCCGCCTGAAATGTTGGACCTTCTTTATGCCGCCCCCGCTGCCCGGAAGCTTTCCATCGGACCCTTGCCCAGCGCTCAACCAAACAAAACAGGGACCAACATTACAACAGATGTTCGACTTCTCCTGATTCTTGCTAGCCACCAAGCTCGTTCTTAGAGCCAGGTCGGGCGCGGGACTGACATTCTTTAAGAAGAAGTCTGTTGGCATTGCTTTTGTCTCATCAGACGGGAAAGGGCTGTAAGATTTCAGGTGAAGCGACGTTTGGGCGGGGGGGGGGGGGTGCATGGTACTAATATCTAGCAGTTTCTTTTGGGCCTGGAGAATATGCAGGGATTGCAAGGCGTTTTTGCATTCGACCTACGTCATGTAAACAGCATGTGTGCACCAGCATAAGTCTGGCACACGTGCTTTGCGCTGACTTCGCAGAACTTCACTTGTTCGGTGGGATGGGTGCCTCCTTCGTAACCTTTCCAAAGCTGGTCAATGGTTTTTTTGGGGCCTTGGGCCCCGGTGCTATGAACCTCAGCTCTGCTTTCAGGTAAGCTCCACGCTGCTCCTGTCCGTCTCCGGGGTAGTAGGGCATTTGGCCCTTGTACTTCCTTCTCAACATGCAAGTCAACCCTTAATGAGGCTTTGAACGTGCCAGCAGCAAAGCAAAGCCAGGTCCTCACAAAGTAGAACGTGTACAGCGGGTACAGGAGCCTTGGCCAAGGATGACAAGACTACTGTGAATGTTGACGCCTTACGCAGAGTGCCCTCCTATGCTGAAGCTCCAAGTTCCAAAACAACCCGAACCAACCGCTGCCCGAAGTGCAAAGCCGGGTCTTCATACGTCAGTTCGCTCGGAGCAACCCGGAACTGCGACTCAACAGAGAACCACTTTGAAACTCACAACCCCACACAACCCTGCATGAAACTCCGTAACACCCCGATGAAGGCCCCGAATACCCTTGAGTGCCCTGTGCCGCAGCCGAAGCGGCAGCAAGGAGGCAGAACCTGCGCCGATAGCACCCCACCTGAGCATTTCCTACTGGTTCCCACATCTTGAACTCTACAATTCCGAAGCTTCCAAAATATTGCCTGATCCCCTACCCAGAACCGGTAAGCTTTGGGATATTGGCGGTATAGGGTCAGGGACTTAGGGACCAAAGGGGTTTGTACTGAGGCATTACGGGTAACTGCTCAGCAGCAAGAGTAGGAGCTCAGGGCCTAGGCTTAGAAGGAGAGGGGATGCGTAAGACTGAGCTTACTTTGGGGTTCCTCAAACTCCTCTTAGAGAGCCCCTAACATGCCCTACAACCCATTAAGCCGCATCAAGAGCACTCGCTCACAAAAACAAACCAACGCCCTACAAATCTCCTAGCCAGAGCCTAAAGACCCTTCCAGCCTTCAACATGAAACCCCATACCACGCCTCCCTGCGTCTCTCCCTCCCTCCCTCACTCTCTCTCTCTCTCTCTGCCTCTGTCTCGCCTTGTTTTTCTCTCTCTATATCAATCGGAAGTCCTCTCGGAATCAGAATCAACGCGCATCGTACGAATGCAACAGATGTTTCCCCCCCGTTCTTGGTGAATGGCCCCTAACTTTATGCAACGAAAAACACTGGTATTCTACACAAAATCATTTTCCGTATCTCTGTATCTTAGGATGTGACGGGACAGAAATGTGCATTACTAGCCATCAAGATCTGAAGAAAACATGTCTCACAATGTGATTCAAAAAACACTTCAGCTTAACAACTATCATCAGGGGCGCTACCGCTAAATATTTAGTGTGTCGCGATACTGCATAATTAATTGATGTGTTCATGACAAAAGGCCCCTAACTCATATATTAATTTCAAAGGTGGCTTTCATTCCTTGAACAATCCTTTGGACAAAGGGATTCCACCGCCGGCTTCCGCGGAGCTTCAGCGAAGACATTTTTCCATTGCCAGGGACTTCGCTTCCGCGGACCTCCGTGGAGCTATTTGCAGGTTTTGCTTCTGCGGAGCTTCGAGTCGCGTCGGTTTTGTGCAGACGGCCTTTCCTTGCTATTTGTCTTGCCTAGTTCTGTATGTCTTCTCCGCAACCTTCCGCAAGTGCTGCCTGGCCTCTTGCTCCCAAACCGTCCGCAGTTTTGCTTCCGAATCTACGTACGGGAACACAATCGCCCAAAAACGCGGCTCATTTGTTGAATGACGCTATATTTCTATGCTGGAAGCCACTGCAGGACTTCCATTCAATTGGAGGTGAACAACGTGCTAAAATGCTCATGCTACAGTACGAGTCGACCCTCCAGTTTGAACCACACACACGTTAATTCACATGAAATACAGAACCCAAAGGCCTCACATCAGGGTTTTTTTAAAGATGTTTAAAGCTGGAAGCCAGCCGCTGCGTTTCGACTCACTTCTCGAGCGCCCCTATTGCTGTCCTGCATTTTCTTTTTTTTTGCCCTCCATGAATTTCTGCAGGATCCCCTGGAGACGAGGCAGGACATTCTCACGAAATGATGGGAATCATGGAAGAATCAGCTCGTCGCCCCAAGCTTTGCCGCAGCCCTTCCGAAGACACCAGTTGGGTGGACCAATGGGGTGGGTAACTACCATATATATATACATGTATATATATATATATATAGGTACCCCCCCAGTTGTCCACCTATTTGGGGGTATGTGGGGGGGGGGGGGGGGGGGATGGGTTACTTCAGAGCTTCGTTACTTGAAAGCTTCAGCTTTTTTTATATTCTGATACTATAATATGCTGATCTTGTGTAGCTACTGGTGTTGTATAGTGAATAGTGGACTTATATTTCAAGGCCTCAATGGTCAAGCACGATGAGGGACAAGGAGTTTTGAAGTTCAATCCGGGTTTTGAACTTCAAAACTCCGGGATTCAAGATTCAAGGTTCCAGGGAAAAGTTTCCCCGGGATCTTGAATCCTCGGTCCCCGAGTTTTGAAGTTCAATCCGGGGTTGTGGACTTTAAAAACTCCGGGACCCAGGATTCAAGATCCCGTGGAAACTTTTCCATGGAACCTTGAATCTTGAATCTTGGATCCCGGAGTTTTGAAGTTCAAAACTCTGGATTGAACTTCAAAACTCACGGGTCTAGTATTCAACATGGTCGTCATATCCCCGAGGGTGATGTGTGGTTTGCTTAAGCAGGGGGTGGGGGGGGGGGGGGGGGGGGGGGGGGGGGGGGGGGGTGGGGGGGGGGGGGGGGGGGGGGGGGGAGGGGGGACCCTGTTAGGTTTCAGGTGTTAATCCCTAAGCCTTAAAGCCAAAAGGGTTTAGGGTTAAACCTTCAACCGTCAACTTTTCAACCTGCATTGTTTCAAGGTGAAGCAATTAAACCTCAACCCGTAATCTTTAAACCCTATAGGGTTCAGGTTTAAAGGTTTAGGGTTTAAGGTTTAGGCATTTAAACCTAAGCCGGCAATTAAACCTAAACCCTTAACCTATAGGGTTAAGGTTTAACGATTCAGGGTTGAAGAACTGGGCATTTAAACCTAAGCCATAGAGTTTAAGCCGCAAAGGTTTAAGGTTTGGGCATGTCCCGTAGGCCCCGGGGACGCGAGAATACCGTGAGCAAAAATCCTTTTATTCGCACATATGACATCACAACCTTCCAAATATACATGCACTTACATGCAAAAGGTAGTAGAGGCGGGGGTAGTATATATTTATGTATACCATGGAAAGCAACAAAACGGTGGATAACAGGGGGGGGGGGTAGCATATATATATATATATATATATACATATGTAAATATATATGTATATATATATGTACATGTATATGTATATGTCCCCTCAAGGTATATAAGCCCTGAACCACCGGGACTCCGGCAGCCAAGGGTCCAGGAATGGTGCGGGAGGCGGCTGCGGGCCGGGAGGGTAGAGCCTGAGGCCAATCGGTGCATTCGTTGGGGGGCGGTCTGAGGGCCTTGCAAGGGATGACAAAGGCTTATGATGGATTTGAGGCAGGGAGTGTAAGGTGGTGGATCTTGGCTGAGCTCTTCACTGGGACTGGGTCATGATGCGAATCTCATCCACAGGCACAGGAAGTGAAGCAAACCAATCATCGATGCTGAGCCTCGGCGGTCGGATGTACCCATGACTACACACTGTACGTGTGCAGTACCAGCACCAAGGGCAGCAAGATGCCACGCACCCGCTAGGAATCGACTGCCCCCACACTGTGCGCGTACATGTCACCTTGCCTTCAGCACCAAGCCATACTAACAACTTGCTTGTAGTTCCCCTGACACCCAACATGGCTCAGGCAAGGGCCACTCTTCAGGCTCGTCATGTTGAACGAAAGGATTCTCCACCTCAGACGGAAGCTTCTGCACACGCATCGCCCAAACCTCTGACAGCCCTTGATTGCTGGTGCCTCGAGGAAAAAGAACACGGCAAGGCCCGCTTTTGCGGACTCCCACTTGTGAAATCGGACATCCTGCACCGTTCATGGCTTGACAGGTCGAACTCTCTCAACCCCCAGGTCCTCAGAACCCTACAACCCGCACCCCCCTCCTACCCACAAACCGCCTGAACCCCAAGCTTCACGTCATATATCCTGCGGCGACACGGCCAGCGTCTCTGCTGACTTGAACAGGACCTCCTTCAACCTCAAGATTTAGCGGGCTTCGTGGGTTCTAGGAGCTCTGCGCGGTTTAGGGTTCTAGAGTTGAATTAGGGGAAACGACACATGAGCGAGGGCTTGTGATGTGACCTTGTGTCAGGGCCCGCGCGTGTCGGCACTGTCCAAGAAGTCTTCCACAGACACCCTGAGGGTGAGCCTCAAATAGAATCCTGAGAGGGCCAGGGTGAAACTAGTGTTAGTGTAAAATAGCACCAGCAAAGGCACAGGATCTGATGGAGCGACGAAGCTTCTTCTCACTGTGTTGAGAAAGTTCCTGACCCCTGAAAAACCCCAACTTCCTGAACCGATCATGGACCCGAGAATGGAGCGTTCCACTTCTGCGCTCGCTGGAGCCTCAGGCGGATCAGGTCAGGTTGAACCCACCTGGGGTGGATCTAAAAGTCAAGTCCTTTTTCCCACCTGAAGAACTGGAATGCAACCACTTCGTTGGTGCGGGCGCTAAACCACTGGCAGGCCACTGGTGGGATACTGGCTGGGACAGACTTCAGGGTGAGCTTCACAGGCGCCGGCAACCCTGAACCCGAAACCCCAAACTCCCCTGCACCCGCACACGTGTGAAGTGCCCGAGGCTTTAGCCACCTGGCACCGCTGGCTGGTGGGCTGCACGAAGAAGCCGTAGAGGCAAGACCTTGAAGGCAATCTGCTTGCTGGTTCTGAGTAGGGAATGAGTAGGGAATGAGGGAATTAGGGGGGCCCTATCCTACACGGGGAACATGAGGTACCTAACTCCCTGATTCCCGATTCAGGGGAAATGGGTATTCTGGGTCGTTTATGTTATATCCGTACTAAGGGATTGTAAGAGGCTTCATGTTGGTAATTATTTTGGCGCTGCGTTAAGACGTAGTGGAAGGGAAGGCATCGGCAACATCCTTGAACCATCGCTCGTTTGTACTTAAGTATATAAGAATATAAGAATAGAAGACGAAGAAGAATAAAAGAGCTTGAATATCATAATCTAAGAGTATAAACAGAAGCACATAAGAATACAACAACTCTATACTACCGCAAAATGAAAAATTAAGAGTACACTTGTAAAAAAAAATAAGCAATACCAATTTGTAGTACTTGTTGCTACTGGTAAAAGGACATCGGCACCACCACACGAAGCTTTCGGGCCGGGGCTGCTCGCAGGATCCCAGGACGGCGATCTCCGAGCTAGGTCGGAGGTAGCGCGAGGGCGGGCAAGAAACGCCTTGTGCGAAGTTTCGGGTTTCTGGCTTTATGACTCGGCTAGGCTTCATCGGGGCTGCAGTTGCGGCTGGCTGCTTCCGACAAGGAACTAAAAGCTCACGGCCCCAGACCAGAATGCCACAATCACTCATCCTGTGCTCCACTCCCCCCCGAGTAAGGACTCGGCAACCCCAAGGAGTGCCGTCCGCACATTCGCGGCAGCTCGAATCACCTGAAGTCGGAGGCTGGGCTTCTTGTTACATCCGGACGTCGCTGGGTCGTTCGCGTGATGGGCAGCCCCTCGAATCGAATGCAGCAAAACAGCTGCAACACTCATCCTACGTCCTTGAAACCCTCAACCCTAAGCTATTGGCAAATACTTGCTGTTGGCTTCGAGGGAATGGAATAGCAACAACAGAACTTGTGATGCTACCTCATTTCTTCGCTCCGATTTAGAGCCAACAGTAAGACACACAAGAGGCTCTGGCAAGGCTCGCAGCGTTCCGTGCTTGCGTTGAAGTACAGCGACGAGGAAGGGCCTTTGAGTGGCAAGCACGAGAAGCAACGCAAGGCCGCGTGCTTGCCCAATAAGAGTACTAGTGTTTTGATAAATAACATCGCTACACAAACATAGCCATGTACTTACTGCACAAACGGTGTCTTTTGAGAACGAGAGAGAAGAGTCGCATGTGTTCCCAGCAAGGTCCACAAAGAGCCCCCAGAGGCCAGCACAAGCAGTATAGAGGCACTTGCCACCGATGAGGATCAGGGGTGGCACGCAGGCCTTGACGTTTCGAGCAAGGGAGGTGCGGCACAGCATGCAGCAGGAGAACTGACATGGCTGTGGCTCACAGTAGAGGCTGGCGGCGTTCCCCCACCCATAACCAAATACTGAGAAAGCATGCCATGCCCCCCTGTTTCATGTGTACGTCGCCTCCATGGCAGCGTGCGCCACGTGAACATGAATTTCATCGCATTTTTGCACTACCAAGATGTTCTTCAACAAGCGCCGAAAGCTTGCTTCTGAACCATGATTTGCACATAGGACCCCGTCCTTAAATCTCTGGTACCGCAAGCTCTTAAGCCCTAAGCCCCAAACATCCAAACCTCGCGCGCCTCGCAGTCCTCCAGAGAGGGCCCCGTGCACCGCGCACAGCTTGGATGGCACACTCGGGCGCCACGTGCCAGCACCACCTTCGGAGACGAAGGTCTGGGGGCTGAGGGTGTGAAAGAGGAACCCTTATACAAGTTAGAAGGTATACCTCGCATAAACGCGAGGCCCTGGGCCTAAGATACACCGTAACCCTAAGCCTAAGCTCTAACCTCACCCAAACCCAGAACCGCCTGGTAGACCAAAGGCGTCAGCGACCCTGGCAAGGAGGATGAAGACACGCCTTGCGTCAGGGCTTGATTTTGAGCATGGTTTTGTTTCGTAAACACAACGTTGCCAAACATCCATCAGCTGGGCTGCTCACGAACCTCAAGAAGCGTCCAGCCCAATGCAGCCACCTCCTTACCGACCGAGCTCCTCCCTACTGACAGCCATGCTGGCCCTTTGACCGCTCTGGCGTGATCTACTCTGGGCCGCACACTGCCGGAGAGGAAGTGAGCCCGGACACCTGCCGGTGAACTCAGCTTCATGCACCAGTGACCCGAATGTGTGTTGTATGTCTTGCGCAAATGGCTGGGACCACGACCAAGAAATCCCATTTGCCACCATTCATCCGCCACTCCAGTTCGGCATCTGGGTCATTGGGTGTGGCTGCTAACCTGGCCGTTTTTAGGGGGTTCAAATGGGTTCAAGACCTTAAGGCAGCTGACGACTGTTACATGCCCACAATTGTTCACATAATGCTGCATAATCCCCAAGCACAATCTCAGGGGAACCTCACTCCATGTGCATTTTCTCGGATGGACCTGGAACTTGCACCACTTTGAGGTCATGCTCGCAGCGCATGAGCGCTGCTAGGGTGATTCTGACAATTTCCGAATTTCTGGGACGACCGCGCGAAGTACAGCGACACGCGGGGAGCGAACCAGGCCTCAACAACCCCAAAAGAATGGGAGATGAGAGTGTCAAGCTCTTCCCGATTTAGTGTTTAGGCTTGAGGGGCCTCGCAATGGTGAGGCCCCGGCCATGTTTGCAGCGAGCCCCATGCTGTCCCACAAGTTCAGACCTTCGGATCGTAGTACAGGATTGGCCCACGGTCTTCACAGCATCGACAGAAGCATTCCGGCCTGCCAAAGTACCTGCCAGGATGTCTTAAGGGCTGCTGCTTTGCCGATGACCGGTCTTCTCCATAGCCGGGGTTTCAGGAAGCTATATGGCTAGTCAGGTTAGTTAGCAGAGTCACTGCTTCATCCTCCAAATTTCCTTGCAATTGGACTCGACTCCGCACGGAAGAAGGACTTTGAAAGCCCTTAAACGCATTGACATGTCTCCACGTCCCACATCAATGTGCATCCAAGTCCTCAAAGTTGAGACGCTGGGAGGTCCCCGCCTTGTGGCGGGTAGAGTCGCGCCGGGTCCGGCCAGAGGCCCTCGCCAGACGAGGCGATCTTCGAGCGCAGCACGCGGACCCTGCCAGGCCGACTTCATGGTGCTCTGCTGGGATCCCCAATGGGGATTATACTAGGGGGCACTATAATCCTCCCGATTAAGGACTGTTAGTATAAGGGAGAAAATCTCAAGTGCTCTGGTTTATGTCCCAGCTGATGCCCGTCTCCATCAGCTCTAGTGTATTGCCGGGTCTACGGAGTATCTCGAAGGTTCAGACGTTCAAAAGTCCTGTCGGGGGGTCCACCCCTCGGCATGTGGCACCTTTCTCCCAAGGTCGCAAGTGGCACCAGTGACATCCGGGCTTCCGAAACACTAGGATCACTAACGATGTCTGGTGTTAGGCAATTAACTAGGGCCTGCGGCGGAGACGGTGATACATCCCATGAATGTTTGTGCATGGAATCTTGCTGCGAATTGCTTTAAAATATGTGTCGCGCAAATGCCATGATGCTAACACATGCTAACCTGCTAACCCAAAGCACAGTCCAGAGCCCCAAAATTAAACTAAAACACACACACGCACACATCAAAGCCCCATCCCTCGACTCCCAACAATACTAACGACCTGTCCGTTAGAAGCCCCCAAACTCCAGACCCAATGCTGCGGCCCCTGCCCATACTCGCTGCCAAGCAGCTCTAGCCTGCTGTAGCTTGAGAGCGTTTAGGGTTTAGGCGGTTTTGGGGTCTCCTCAACGCCAAAAGGAGGGTCTAGGGGCCTCGATTGAAACCGCAAACCCTAAACCTCAAAACGCAACGCCGAAGGCCCAAATTCAACACACCTTAATTCTAACGAGAGCAGACTCCAAACCCAAACGATATGTGCATGTAAAGATACATCCGATTATGTTGTGCAAACTGAACGTAATCCACGCCATGTGCAAGATATACTAATACACTAGATAAGCACAGTATACACAACGTGCCTAACCTACTCAGACACACATGCACTCAGATAGCAAGATAGCAAGAAACTGATATGCCAAGAAAAAGATACCAAGATATTAAGCCTGTATGCATATATCATATGTACACACATATATTATATACACTGTGTATATACACACATACAGTGAAACGTATAGAATGCACATGAATAAACACATCAAGACATATGGGTGGCTGTCAAAATTATGGGCCCTTTTTGGGTACGCTAAATATTAGGTGCCGTATTATGAGAGGGATCCTTAAAGGGATCCTTAAACGGCACCATAGCATTGACAACCACACTAAACCCGAAACCCTAAACCCTAAACCCTGAACCCTGAACCCTGAACCCTGAACCCTGAACCCTAAACCCTAAACTACACACCCCAAAGCCTAGAGCCTGAGCACCGGCGAGCCCCAGGCCTCATGTCCAGGGGCTCCCCGATCTCAGCCTCCGAGGCTTCGGCTGGAGGCTCTTTGGCTTCCAAAAAAGGGGGGCGGGGGTTTAGGGTTTAGGGTTTAGGGTTTAGGAGTTTGGGGATTAGGGTGAGGGGGGTTGAGGGGTGCTTAGGTTTAAGGGGTTGAGAGTTCAGGTTCACGCGTAGGGTCTAGGGTCTCGGTTTTGAGGTGTATAGGTCAGGGCTTAGAAAGCTTCAGGGTGCAGTAGATGGAAGCCGTGAGGGCAACTGCTGCTTCAAAGATGTGCTATGTTTGTGGTACCCACCGGGAACCCTGAAAGTCTACGTAAAATAAAACTCTGATCGTGTTGCGTCTTGTTGATGGCTTTGGGCGTATAGAACCCAAAACCCTAAACCCGAAGTCATGACAGAGCCAGGGCACCTACGCAGCTCTGAAGGGCTGCCCCTCTAAGGCTGGGGCAGACACGTAGGCAGAGGTCACGCCGGGACGCAATGTGAACCTGAGCCTCGGGGAGTCTGAGGCGGTCGAAAATGTTTAGTCTTCTCTGAGGATATGGGGCCTTCACAGATGGGTACTTTGTTAACCTTGAAACCAGGATTTATGACAATGCAGAATATGGTGCATGATCCGAAGACCATGAACGTTGACTGCTGCGTGCCAGATATGCCAGATATGCTGCGCTGCCGAGTTGCCCCCGAGATGGGACTCGTACAGCCAGCGGGTCGGCCGCAGCTAGCAGGGCGACTTCCTGCGACTGGGGCGGATATCTGGATCCGGCCTCTTGCCGGGAGGGGGATCTTTAGTGTTGTGGAGTGGGATCTCTAGCGTCGTGGTGCGACACAACCGCCCACCCTTAAGGAAGGACTGGATCTACCTTGCAATGGCAGATGGCGTACTGAGAACGTGCTGTGGTGCCTCTTCAGACGAGCTGTCAAGCATTGAAACGGAGCCACCCGCCCCCAGCAGCCCCCACGCCCCTCCGGCCACACAACATGTCGCCGGGAAAACTCGCGGGCTTCCCAAAATAGGGTTCCCATTTTGGGGGTTCTTTTGGCACATATCAGGGGTGCCCCTATTGGGGGAAATGCCAACTTGTCTTCACGGAGCCCCGCCCAAAAGCGGGCTCTTGTTTCTGATGTTTCTGACGAGGCCCTGAACTTGTAGGGAAGACTTCAGAGTTGAGGGCTCTGTGTCCGAATCCTATGAATCACGTATACACAAACGCTGGCCCTCGTGTCTTGGACCCTACTCAGTTGCGCTCCAAACTTTCGGGTAAGATCTCGTCCAAGACAAGTAGCAAGTCCCACGATGATTAGCAACTTCAGGCTAAGTGCTGACGATGGAATTGCGACGGCAAACCAGACTGCAACGGCCTTTGCAAGCCATTGAAACTGCTAGTGCTGTTCTTGTACTCTGTCACGGCTGCAATGATTCAATCGATTGCCGCCCGCTGTCCTCCTATGCGAAAACATGATGCCACGCAAAACGGCTAGTTTGAACGGAAAAGGTATATCAACAGCATCATTTGCTAGTCAGAAGAAGTTAGTTATTCAACCATAATGATAACGAAAGAAACTTGTAATGCAATGCAACTACTCACTGGACGGTGAGCGGGGTTCAAAACGTCGTCTTCCCCTTTGGTTCTTCCATCCCAATCACTCTTTCTCATCTTCAAAGAGCGCGTAGTTCACCTTGTACGTTTCGCTGACTTGAACGGCCCATTGATAGAGAGCGGGGTACTTTTCTTCCATGCTGAAGCCTTGGCTGTGCAGAGCTTGTTCCATCCTCTTCTGATGATCGGACTTTGGTTTCGAGCGATCTTTCACTCCGCCGCAAATGGCAACGCTGAGGAAGATGTCCGCCATGGTCAAATCGTCGCCCACAACAAATACCAAGGATGATTTGTCGCTGCTTTTGGCTTGCTTGGCCTTGAGAGTTTCTTCAAGCTTTTGAGCTTTCTGCTTGATCTCGTCAATGGTAGCTTGCAATGTGGAGTCGTACTTGGTTCGCATGAAAAATCCAACAAGGAATCCAATGACATGCAGCATACACGAAGGGGGACCATCTCCGACAACTGCGCGCAACACACTTGGAGGGTGCTGTTTCAAAGCTCGCAAGAACATGCCTCGGTCAAAGTTTTGAAAGTCATCAGCCAGCTGGCAACACTGCATGACTTCGGGGCGAAGTGCTGCCGGAATCAGCGATTCAATGGTGTTCGAGGCCTTGCCGCCGCCGCTGCCGCTGCTCGTCTTCTTGTCGTTGGCCCACTCGACAATCTCCACGCCATTTTCCAAGACCAAAGCGTTCTTCTCCTTACCATTCGAGATGAAGGCGATGGGGACGGTGACACATTGCCAGGGACTCAAGCGTCCCAACCTCCAACGAAGGCCGGGTTCACCAGCAATGCTAACGTACTCTTCTTTCGCATACTCAAATCCCAACAGCTCAAGCGACCACACCACTCGACGTGAATAGGGACTGGGCTTGAGGCTCAAGAGTGTCATCGACATGGCGAAGAGATGTACTGCCTTTACTACTCTGGCTTTACTAGGCGTAGGTGTCGAAATTTGTGAGGTCTTGTTGATGCGAGTTTTGGCTCAGCAAAAACTGCTGCGAAAAAATGGCAAAAAGATCTCGCTTGCACATCAGACAGTCTGGCCATGATGCAGTAGATGTTGCTTTTGCCACGTGGTGAAAGACCATGGGCTTTGGGCAACAGAAATCTTCAACAAAACACATATCCACACCTTTTGGCAGAAGCTTAGTTCATAAGCTACCTATCTATCCCTCTAGTCTATGTTGGGCCCAAGAAAAACTACTAACTCCGTACTGAGAACTCGTAACCAAACCTGCAAACCCCGATTTGCAATGCCCACCAGTGCCACGACCCAACACCCAAAGACGTGGTGCTCTCGACTGCCAAAGGCCTCCGCCGTGGATGAGGGTACCAGATCCACACGCACGGCAACCATCTGGCTGTCTCGCGGCATCGCCAGGGAATAGTCGGCACGTTCGACACCTTTGGCTCGCTGTTTTGGGGCTATCAGCTAGTGGAGATCCCAGGCTACCTGAGGATCGGACGCCAGAACAACGGAACCGACAGCCCAATACTCTGTACCAGGTAGACCTGACATGTGGAAATGGGAGGTTGTTCTCAGTGAGGGCTACCTTACACAACAACCAAGGTTACAAAACAAATCGTACCCCTTCTGTGATCTACAGAGCAAGTGAGAGCGAGACTGAGACTGAAAGAGAGAATGAGTATGACTGAGTATGAGAGAGAGAATGGAAGAGAGGTAAAACCAGAAGAGAGGGGGAAAGAGATAGAGAGAGAGAGAGATGGGAGGGAGAGAGAGAGAGCGAGAGAACAAGAGAAACGAATGGCACGCTTCCGTTCGGATCTCGCGTGGTGCACCGCGTCGCTTTTTGTTGCCGTGTACGTAATACGTATCTGTATTCGGGTGCGTGGCTCCTATCAGGTTGCTCTTGTCTGATGAGGCTTGTACAGGAATCTATACCCCTTGAAGATGGGAATGAGAGGACCGCTGGAGGGAGGGGGGACCTAGAGAAGGCTTTTGGGAGGTGACCCACGAGTTTGTTGGCCTAGCGGCGACACTCGGTCTGTGCTCGTGCTTTTCTAGGGTGCTTTACCCAGGCTAGAACCTGGGCAAGAAACTCGCGCCAAGTCCTGCAGAGCACTTCCGCGTGCGCACGCGATGCTTTTTGGACCTGTGCAAGGTCAGCGAATGTCCACGCAACGGCGGCTGCAGCTCATGGGAGTGTTGCGCTTCCAGCGCCACCACAAGGCAGGGGTTGCTCGAAGGCAGTTCCATGGTGGTCTGTGGCAGTCTGGAGAAAGGTCGAAGGCGAACGTCTCAGAGCACACCGCCAGGGTTCGCCCAGGTGCCAGGGCTACAGGCGTGGCAGCGTCTCCCGTCAAGCTGTCAGGGTTGCCACGTCACCAAGTCAAACAGCTCGAAAGGGGCTCTTCCGGGTGGTGCCAGCGGATCCTCGAAAAAGACTGCTCAAGCATCCCAAGGCTAGATCGCATGCGATTTTGTTCGTGCTTCAGGCAGCAAAACCGATCGCGAAAGCTTTACCGGGGTGTTAGCCAAGCATCAGCCTCATAATCCTTGTCTCTGCGCGATGCGTGTTCTTGCCATTATTGTCCGAACTCGCGCGTTGGGCTGGGCTCCTTAGACAAAGGCATCAACAGATCGGAACATCGCCAAGTCTACCTGCAGCAACTCCCACTGTTCATCAGACACAGCCGCATGTATTTCTGCAGCGAGCACCCAAACCATGAAACCCTAAACCACTTCCGAGCATCTTCCCCAACCAGCAATCGATTCACAAGATGTATGCGGGCTCAACCAAAAACACGGCCCCAAAAACCGCCTGCTTCCTTAACCCCAAACCCTAAACTCTGAACCCTAAACCCTGAACCCCAAACCATAAACCCTAAACCCCCGACCCTAAACCCTAAACCCTCAGCCGCGGCTCCAAGCGCTGCAACTCCACGGGATCCGTGGAAGCGCCCACCACCGAGCCCGCCGTCCTGTCTGAAGCTTTTAGTTGCTTTGTGTAGGGTTTAGGGTTTAGGGTTTAGGGTTTAGGGTTTAGGGTTTAGGGTTTAGGGTTTAGGGTTTAGGGTTTAGGGTTTAGGGTTTAGGGTTTAGGGTTTAGGGTTTAGGGTTTAGGGTTTACGGGTTTAGGGGTGTAGGGTTTTGGGCTTGGGGTTTGGGGGTTTAGGGGTTTAGGTGTTTAGGGGTTTAGGGGTTTAGGGGTTTAGGGGTTTAGGGGTTTAGGGGTTTAGGGGTTTAGGGGTTTAGGGGTTTAGGGGTTTAGGGGTTTAGGGGTTTAGGGGTTTAGGGGTTTAGGGGTTTAGGGGTTTAGGGGTTTACGGGTTTACGGGCTTAGGTCTTAGGGATAGAAAACCTTAAAGGGTCCATATAGGGGGATATATGGTACCTCTTTCCCTCATTCCCTACGAAGAACCACCAACCCCAAATATAAACTGTACTTATCACCCAACTATAGCCATGTTCGGCACTTAAGGGGCTTTTCAGTGGGTTATAAGTACCGTTATAATTCGATTATACGTACTACGAGCCCTACTCTACCCTTTAAGCCCACAACCGCGGCTTCGGGGTCCTCCCTCGGGCTGCAGGGGCGCTGGGGCCCCGAGGCCACATCCTGCTTTGAGCTGAAGCAGCTTGAGGACTTAAAGGGGTGTAAAATTCAGAGGGGTTTGAAAGGGTTTCATGGGGCTTAAGGGGGGGTTTACAGGCGTTTAAGGGGGCCTTAAGGGGGTTTTGCGGGGTTTAGGGGGTTTGAGGGAGGCTTTGGCTGCATGTAGGGGGAAAGGGGATTTAGGTTTTAGTTGTAGGGTTTGGTGGTGCAGGGCACCCTCTCACACCACGGCAACCAGTTTTAGTTTCTAGGGTTTGGGGAACATCCAGCAGGTGTACGTTGCAGCTAGTGGGATGTTCATGGGGCACAGGGAGGAAGTGGCGGTTCAGGGCTCAGCAGTTGGAGAGGCCGTTCAGGTGGCTTGGGCGAAGGCTCTAGGCTTAGGTAACCTTGCATGTGCCAGCCCATTCTGAAGTTTTGAAAGAGTATGGCAAGAGTAAGTGCAACATGCACACGGAAACTACTACACGACATTCGATTTCACCATTGCATGACATAATTACGAGCGTCACGTTGCATTTCGCACATCCACACACACACACACACACAGGGGCGCGCGCGCGCGTGCGCGCGCGCGCGGGGCCACACGCCCGCACGCCTGCACGCCACACGCCCGCACGCCCGCAGGCCCATACCCGCACACCCACACACGGGCACGCCATGCCCGCAAATAAACTCCCGAATTACCTACATGTACATGACTTTTAAATGGATACATGCCTACGAAGATATGTTCATACGTTCATTCACTAATCCATGTCATTCATTAACGCATGCATTCATTCAATAAGCACATAGAACAAGCGACAGTAGATATCTAACAAGCGATCTAAACCTATCCGATACCTATGGAAATGTACACATACATATATCATGCATACATGCATACCTGTATCTACAGTTTTAGATACTCTTACACGCGGATTTTACGTGTATAGACTAGTCATCGCATGCGCGTGCAAGCCTTAATTCTACTTGTACTGCACAGGGGAGGGACACAAGTCTCTCCAGGCTATCATCACATTGCAAAGATCTGTAAGCCCTCAACCCTTAAGCCCTAAACGTGGGGGCCTCATCATCCCAGGCCAAGTGCAGCTTGACGTCGTGTCTGTATCGAAGTCACGATGAACTTGGTAGTCCTCCCGGATTGTGGGATTTGTGCCCTGTGTGATGCAAAGGGCTCTTTGGCTGAAGAGGCCTACTGTAACCATTCCTCCGACCCCAAGCCTGAGCCAAAAGACTTGTGAAGCACACTGTAAGCACCGTCTCAAACTTTGAGCTTTAGACGTATCTCGGGCAGAAGCACTAAGACGTCAAGCCATCCTCTGCCGTCGGCCGTGAGAGTGGGAAACCGTGCTGGCCCAGAGCTGCTTCGAAGTCGGCGCGAGAGATCACGCTGATCCTGGGGATTAGGGCCTTTAGGGACGTGGAACATGGAATGCTCGGTAAGCACCCTTTATCCTTCAACCCAAGACTAAGTGCTGCACTCATCGGAAGCCCCTGCACAACGCTTGTAAATATGAGCCATACTGAGCATCAGGTGCCTTCGCGCGACGCATGAGCTGGCAAGCCATCTCACAAAAACGAGCATCAGAAGCATCAGCGGCCACCCGCACGGTGCTTGAGTCAACTGATTCTCCGGAGTCTGGAACTCTCGCATGCACATAAAAGGAATCATGCATCTACCGCACATTGCTGGAATGTGAGAAGACTATGACAGGGCTCTTCCCCAAGCGCCGACTCTCCGCGCACACGCAAAATTGCAACTCCGGCTTGTGCTGGAACGCACCTCAGAGCGGGTGCAGAACAAAGTCAACGACGAGTGGTTCAGTGCTGGTGCAGTTGTTGCATGCGACTGTCAGCTGAGCGGCAATATGCTGTCAGCAGTGGAGCCTGGCAACTCAGCGATTGAACGGCAAGCTGGTAACTGAGAACTAACTGAGCCCAGGCCTAAGCACTCGTGCCCTCCGTCCTCAACTCTGCCACACACCCCTCAAGAGCCTTTTGGTACGTAAAACCCACAAACCCACAAACCCCCAAACCCACAAACCCCAAAACCCACAAACCCCAAAACCCTAGACCCGAAACCCTGCACCCTAAAACCCTTTTACCCTAGAACCTCCCCTAAAACCCAAAATCCCACCCCTCAAAGCCCTCAGAGCCCTCAGAGCCCTGAGCTGCCTGTGGCGTAAGCACCGCGACGGAGCTTTCTGGCACCCCCAGGGCCTGGTCAGGGTTTAGGGTTTAGGGTTTAGGGTTGAGGGTTTAGGGTTACCATGGAACCGATTCCTCTACCTCATACGGTCATACGGCTCTTTGGTCGGCATTTCCTGAGTGTAGGGTTCAGGATTTAGAGGTTCGTGTTGGTGTTGGTGTTGGTGTCGGCGTCCGTGTGTGTCTGGTCGCAAATAGTTCGAGTTCCATTGTCAGTGCCGCTCGGAAGCCTGTCACACGTCTGTTGGGCAATCTTCATGCTCATAGCTTTTGAGCCGGGAGTGCTGTGGATTCTGGTTTGAAAGTTTAGGCTTCAGAGCCCGGCGAAGCCAAGAATGCCTGTGGTCCAAGGTGACTTGTGGCGGCAGACTATCTCACAACCTGGACTTTGGGACGTCAGGTGCGAAATTGGACTATTTGACATCGCCGATGGAACTGTGGAGCTGCCCAGCTAGCGGAAGAAGAAGCACCCACTAGCAGCTGCAGCAGAACTGTGTCGCCGCCCTCGGAAGAGTATTCTTCTTGCTCAGTCTTCTTTTCATTTCCCGGGTTCAGGTGTGGTTCTGTCGTCCTGAAGGCGGCTTCTTCACTGGCTGCCATTGTGCTGCGCTGCGTTTCGCGTGTGCTTGCTCCTTGCGGTTTGCACACCTTTTGCTGAACTCAACCTTAAACCATAGTTACACACTGTTCATGAGCCGTTGTCCCAAAAGTCCGGAGGCACCTCGATGCCGGCCTTCACCGAGCCCATGTGCACACCTGCAGTGAACGAGATGGAGGTACGTGGAACTGAACGAGGAACAGCCTCGCCCCACTCTAAACCCAGACTCCCAATTTCCTACAAGCTCACAACTTCCTCAACCTCCAAGGTTCGCAAGCGAGGAAAACCGCCACAAATGCACACCCTTGAGCTCCCGCCTGGCTTGGTGATGTCCGCCAAGACGGTGTCGAATCCTTGCGGGACGTCGGCTTCAGTCGCCCATGATTTATACCCGAGAACGACATACACCCTCGTCCCTCAACTGTTCAGCTGCTGTGGGCTGAGGGTCTAGTGTTCTGCTGTATCTTGGCACGAAGTGTCACTTTCTGATTTCTGGCTCACAACTACAAGTACAAGCCGGGATGCGAATGTCAGGTTGCCCCTCCACCAGTGCATAGCCTCGCGCTTCAAAAGAAGCCATGGCTTTCGGGTCTGAACTCAAGTATTCTCCTAGAAGCTCGGTCTGACTAAGCCGCAGCAAGGGAACCGTTGAGCTTCGCGTGAGCATCATAGATGGAAGGCGTCATCATGTCGCCCACAAGCTTTGCCGTGAGGACAGCGCACATGAAGGGCACGATGTAGTTCAGCTCACCTGTGCTTTATGCGGCCACGTGGACCAGACGCCGAAGCAAGAACAGCAACTACAACACACAGGCCCGAAGCCAAGCAAGGGCTCTACTCAACTCAATTTCGTGACCTCGTCAGGCAGCTAGCATCGAGCACCCGCAATGTGGAAGATTGAAATGGTTTTTGTGCCGAGCTGCCAGTCAGCTCGAACATGATCACCACCAGCGACACCGTCATACGGCAGAAGCCGGACAGCATGCTAATGGCGCCTTGCAGGGCTGTGAGCATGAAACGTTGATAGCAAGCACTACAAGCTGCAGCCAGACTGAAAGGCAGGATATGATCTGATGATGCCTACGCTCAACAGTTCACAGCAGCTGAGCAGCAGGTGAAACTATATAGATGATGATGGTGATGATGATGATGATGGGGATAATCGGCTATGGGCCTGTCTATCAATGTGTCTAATGCGCCCTGCAGCCGGTCCTTGCCTACCATGGCGAAGACGGCGGGCTCGATGTGGACCGGGAACTGCGACACGGCAGCGGCCAGGCGAAAGATGAGATTCCCGATCAATCGACCCAGCGCGGCACCGACATACAGGGAGGGGATGAAGAGCCCCGAAGGAATGGCAGCTCCAAAGGTGTACGTGGTCTGGAATAGACGGATGATGGCCGCTATGAGTAGCCAAATGTTCTCGGGCAAGCTAATGTTGGCCACTGCCTCGTCGTCTGGATCGCAAAGGCCAAAGTGGCTCGGGCGGGCATTGGGGCAGGTCTCGAACATCGCATGGATGGCCTCTGTTGATAAAGACCGAAGCAGCTGTGTGAAGGGGTAGCTCAGTGTAGCCGTGACCAGAGCAATGATCACGCACTCCACCACATTGAGGGTGCCTCGCTGTCTGCAAGCAAGATGGGGTAGAAACCACACACGCCCCTGCTGCAAGGACTGGCGACGCTGGGAGGTGCACCACAAGTTCATCATCACAAAAAGTCCGCCGCCGATGCCACCGGTGACCCCGATCAGGAAGAAGGCCAACATCTCCCAAGAGATCCATTCCTTCCGTGCCGTGTGCGTTGGGAGTGAGAGGGCGAAGAGTGTGAGCCGGTTGGCACCCGTCAAGTTCAGAGACTTCAGGGTGAAGCTGGCTGCGAATGCTGACAGGAAAGCCAACAACAGGGTCCTTTGACTCAAGGAGCGTACAGAGCCCAGTTCCTCGACGGCGAAGAGCACGCCTCCCAAGGGTGCACCAAAAGCCGTGGACACGCCGGCGGCCGCTCCGATGCAGGCCATCTCATGAAAGGGCATGCCGGCCCGTCGAAGGCCTAGGGCTCCGCAAGCACGTTGCAGCGTTGAGGCCAGGCACACGCCGATGTGAATCAAGGGACCTTCCTTGCCCAGGGAGAGGCCGGCCCCAACGACCAGGCTAAGGCCCAGGGCTTTGGTCAGCAAGCAAGACCCAGTGAAGCTCAAGGGTAGGTCATAGCCTGACACAGCTGCCTTCACCTCGGGTATGCCACTTCCTCTGGCTGTCGGGGCATATTCGTAAACCAGATATGCTGCCAAGCCTGTGAAAACCAGCGATGCAGAGACGTACAAGAACAGTGAGAGAATCGCGCCGGCGGTTCCACTGAACTCAAAGAAATGTGCCCAAGGAACCCACACGACTCCGTCATCGCCAATCCTCAGCAAGTTCTTCCAGCTGTCTAGGGAAAAATGGAGAGACTGGGAGGCTGTCTCAATTCTTGCCCGGGTGCGCCGGCTTCTTGCACCTCAGCAGGTTGCTTCACACAGGAACTAAGATGCTGCTTCTATACTATACGTCTCTGTTCCAGTTGCAGTTGCGTGGGACATGACTGGTCACAGTCGGGCTTCCCACAAGAAGTGTTCATGCTGCTGCTGGTTTCCATTCGTCGAGAGTTCGCGCACATGTGGCTTTCTCTGAATCTTGACGTTGTGGCTGCGTTTGTTGGGGCCGTACCATAGGGCGGAATTGCCGATCGAAACAGGATCGGGCGACTGACTGTTTGCCGCGTCCTCTAAGATGTCATTCCCAGGGTCTGAGTTCCCACCGGTCTTTCTGTCTTCAAGCCCTAAGTTTCTCTCTTCGCCTTCTCAACCTTTTCTTCATCCCAAATCCAGTTTTATCATCAGGGGTTGGGCGGCACAAGGCAGGCCTGCTGGAATGTCTGGATAAACGCATACACGGAGATAATATACAGGGACCACTACCGCCCAGCACGCATAACACAATTACTACAGTCCAGAGCTCCATTCCGCTTTGGGTTTCAGGGTTCAGGGGTTGCAGGTTCCACCAGGTTGGTTGATGTCTTGGGGTTTCCTGCCCCCCCCCCCCCGCCGCCCCCGTTGCGCTCTTCACCCTAACAACCCTCTAGAAACACCCTTCAAGCCCTTGGGCCAGGACGCGTCTCGAGGACGTAATCCACATTCTCTGAGCCCCCGCAGCAGCGGTTGCGGTCTGCCAGAAGGATGCCCTTGCAGAAGCCGAAGCCTAGACTGCCACCAGTTGCCGGAGTTTAGGGTTTGGGGTTCAGGGTCTATAGGGTTGCAAGGTTCAGGTTCTTTGAGCTTCGTTGTTTTTTCCGGTGCCCTGTCGGGGTACACTGCAACTAAGCACGGGGATTCACAACGGGGACAGATTTGCCAGGGCTGAACATCTTGATGAGAATGTACGTGCAACGGCGAGGCTGTCGTGTCTATGTAAGGGTTCAGGCCTTCCGCTGTCAGAGCCCAATCCCTCGGACCCTGTGGCTTTCAACAAGACTCGGCCCTTTCTCGATACACTGGTGGAATGCAGCATCCTGAGCAATGAAGCCCAGCAGCGGGCGTCACCGAGGAAGTCGGAGAAAATCGCAATCGCACTTCCTTCCGCACAGCAGCAGCAGCAGCAACAGCAGCTTCAGCTTTTTCAGCATGTTCGCAGCATCTTGGCAGGTCTCATGTCCTACTAGTAGCTTCCAACGGCTGCCTGCTTGGGGCATGAGGGGTGTAGGTAGGACTTCATGGCCCAAATTCCTCTGAAGCCTAGCATGCCTGACATGCCCTGCGCAGGCTACAGAATAGAGCTGCACCGGTCCTGTGATGGCAGTGAGCACGCCCAGGAGCAATGCGATAAACCATGGAAGCAGACTGCGAACAATGTCAGAAGCCTGAGTATGACGAGTACGATGAAGTTTGGCTTCGACATGCATCAAGGATGTAACAATATTAACGTTTTCGCATACGGCACTTCGCAGGGCGAGAGCCGAACCGCAACATGACTTTGTCTGCAGCTTGAAGAGCCTGCTTCCTACTCAGCTGGCTTTTTTGCTTGTTGTAGGGCCCCTGTTGCATTAAACCAACCCATGTACTTTCTCGTGGGGTGTTATGGGCAGATCTCACTGCACGAAGGAGATGAACTATGTGTGTATAAGGCAGGGTGCGGCTAGCGGCTTCAGCCAGGATGTCATGGCTGTTTGCCTCTCGACGCCGTCGTCCAGGCCTCAGTGACACTGGCTGTCCACGGACGTTGCTGAGATGGAAGGAATCATCTACAAGTACCCTCAGCTAGTAGAATGCCTGCGACAAGGCCCTTGCATGAGGCCATCCAGAAATCCATGTAGGGTTTTGAGGAAGTTCAATCGTGCTTAGGGAGCACAGTCGCAGTCTGCAGCAGCGGCATCAATGTAGAGGCTGCTCAGTATGCCTTTGGAGGCTTCCACCCGCATCCCGCCCCAAACCCGTAACCCTAATATACATGATCACATCACGCCCCTCACGCTGAGACACACAGGGATGCGTGTCAAGCGCCAATTCAAACCCAGGAGCTTCGATGGTATTCGGTTCGAGGGGACTCGAGTTGCACAGCTGGCTGAAAGGCAAGCTCTCGTGCCATTCACCCACGCAGGAACCGTCGACAGCCATTGCGGCAAGCCATTTGCAGCCAAGCATTGCGGGATATCACGGGCGGAGTAAGAGTGTAAGGCTTTTTTTCTCTGTCCAAGAGTCAGAAATTTCTTGCATCCACTTTCTCCGGGTCTGAGCAACAATCACTGCGGGGGTGCTTCCAGAGCTGGAGAACGAACTCACACACACATGCAGGAGTGGGCCCAGGCCACAAACAGTCATGGGATGCCGATCCCTGAAAGGACTAGGGCTTTGAGAAGGCGGCTAGGGCCAGGGCTGTGTGTGCAGCTTTCGTTACCAGGCAGCTTAGGCCTTCCCATGCCTTCAGATTCAGTGGGCCTCCTGGATGAAGTCGGTCGCTTGCGGCTGGCATCGGCTGAATCGCCTGTCTGCCGAAAAAGTCGCCGGCGGCTTTGTTAACATATGGAGAACGTATTCCAGTAGAATGGACACTTGGGGTACCTCAGACTCATACTGTTGACAATATAGAGCCAAGATTATAAGAGAAAATGCTGGCACGCAGGCTCCTATTTCAGCACTTTCTCCAGAAATTGGGATCCCCATCTTCACTGGCTGAGGGCTTGCCGGAATCCCCAGCTGAGCGCATGGCGCCGGCAGAAGCAAAGCCTGGCAATGGACGGGCTTTGGGTACTCCTGCGACGGCAAGGTTCACCTTCTTCGACGGCAAGCTTCACCTTCTTCGAGCGATCAGAAGAACCACAAGTTCTGCGCCCTCAACCATGAGCCCTCAGAGGCACTCCGCTTCACCCAGCCTGCCACCAGAGCCTTGGGCTTTGTAGCAGCAATTGGGGGACTTTCGCGGACACCCGCAGGACTTCGGACTGCAGCTTCTTGGATTCTAAGCTTTCTGCCAGCGGCTGCAGGCCGAGCGCATGTCGCCATCGGCCACAGGGGGTCGTGACTTTTGTCAGATCTCCCGCACGCTTCAACTTCAGACTGGCCATGACTGGATCGCCAGTGCAGTGGTAGACTCATTAACGGGGGGAAAGCACGTCGTACAGCTTGCCCCTGACAGCCTGAACCCCTACCGTAAAAGTTCCTGTTGCTGAACATTGCTGAACGCATCCGAACCCTGTTGACGCGAGAGAAACAGCGGCAGGCCGGTTAGCACATGCAAATCACACAGCTGGTAGCAGCCCACCACCAACGATGGCCACTTTAGGGTGAGGGGTCAACCCTAAAGCATCCTAAAACCTTATGGGTTCAGGAAGGCAGGAGTTCACAGCGAAACTGGCTGCTCTATTTTGCCTCGCGCCCCAGAAAGATGACGTCAGAGCGGCATGCTTGCAAGATGATTGGGTGCATCAAATTTTCTGGCTGTCGAATTCTGCGAAAGCATCGTCGAGGAGCTCAGTTCTTTCATCACCTTGCTGCCCGGATCAAGGGTGTCAGGGTTGAATCAGGGTTCAGGGTTTGCTTTTTCATGAGCCATGTTCAATAAGCTGGCCTTGCAAGCAACGAGACTTAGTTCCACGAACTTATGCCAGGGACTGCATTTTATGTTTGCATACGATTGCAGGGTTGAGGGCCCTTGGGAGGTTCTCCTGCGGGGATAGGCCGCCCTAAATCAACCAAGTAACTCGCGAGATCCTCAGTGGGGCCGGAGCTGGGTGTCAACTTCCTCCCAAGCGCCCGCGCACTTCGAGGGCTCCTGACATCGACATGCCACGAATTAAGGAGTTGGAACACCCGACAGAATCAAGTTCAATAGAGAAGTGCACAGCGCAAAATGACAAATAACACTCTGACACACACACACACACACGCACGCGCACACGCACACGCACACGCACACGCACACGCACACGCACACCCACACCCACACCCACACCCACACCCACACCCACACCCACACCCACACACACACACACACACCCACACCCCCACACCCCCACACCCCCACACCCCCACACCCCCACACCCCCACACCCCCACACCCCCACACACCCACACACCCACACACCCACACACACACACACGGAGATAAGAGAGTAAACTCTCATTGGCTTCCCTGTCCGAAGATCTCATGCATGTTGATGAGAATGAAGTAGTAGGAGTACTAATGCATTCGACACACACACAGACACACACACACACACACACACACACACACACACACACACACTGAGGGCCCACACCCACAGCACTTCAAACGCTGCACTGAGTGTGTATGTTTACTACATGACCAAACCGAAAAAAGGTTGAAGGGAGACAAGGCTGTGCGGTAGTTGAGCTGTTCTTTACGTAGCTGTGCAAACCAAGGCGCCGATGTCCCAAGGTGCAAGCCATCTGGAGCGTTCGGACTTGAAATTGTTTGAGGACCGAGGATTCCGGGTTTTGAGGGTACATGATGTCACAAGCAGTATAGTGGATACCAGCTGCAACAACTTGCCCAGGTACTCCACGCGCAGGTACGTTTTCCTGCCCGATGACATAGAGCTTCGTTGGCGCGAGCTATGTCAAAGGACCTCGCGCCCCCTGCATAAAATACATTCTCCGTCAGTCTTCTGTACGAAATATCCGGCCAAGCCTCAAAGACTTTCCAAAAACCCTTAGCTTAGAATCAGGGTGCACACACACACGCCCCTCCGTCAGAGGGGATAGCCAAGCATGCGGTTTATTTCCGGTTCGTCACAGATCCTATCAACTAAAGGAACAGAAAAGGCTAAAGGAGCCGAGCATCACCAATCCATCCAAAAATTCCATTGGCGCTGAGGCCTCTATTGCGGTCCGGAGGACCTCCATTAGGCCCCACCTCGGGCCACACGGGTGCTAAGTCCCACCATTTTTGCTCTTGGGACTAGCCCTCTGTTGCCCATCCACCTAAAAGTTACTCATCGCTCGAAAGCGGTCTAGTGGGCTCCATGCGTGGCACTAGGCCTCTCGACCCAACCTGCTAGGTTATTGGGCCTCCATGGTACCATGATGAGTCGCGCAACGACCCGTACAGCTCCCTCGCGGGATAACTGCGATTGGCAACAAGGCCACACACGGAGATAAGAGAGTAAACTCTCATTGGCTTCCCTGTCCGAAGATCTCATGCATGTTGATGAGAATGAAGTAGTAGGAGTACTAATGCATTCGACACACACACAGACACACACACACACACACACACTGAGGGCCCACACCCACAGCACTTCAAACGCTGCACTGAGTGTGTATGTTTACTACATGACCAAACCGAAAAAAGGTTGAAGGGAGACAAGGCTGTGCGGTAGTTGAGCTGTTCTTTACGTAGCTGTGCAAACCAAGGCGCCGATGTCCCAAGGTGCAAGCCATCTGGAGCGTTCGGACTTGAAATTGTTTGAGGACCGAGGATTCCGGGTTTTGAGGGTACATGATGTCACAAGCAGTATAGTGGATACCAGCTGCAACAACTTGCCCAGGTACTCCACGCGCAGGTACGTTTTCCTGCCCGATGACATAGAGCTTCGTTGGCGCGAGCTATGTCAAAGGACCTCGCGCCCCCTGCATAAAATACATTCTCCGTCAGTCTTCTGTACGAAATATCCGGCCAAGCCTCAAAGACTTTCCAAAAACCCTTAGCTTAGAATCAGGGTGCACACACACACACGATACATCCTGAGTTACTTGGCAAGATTGTGGCGGGCCTTGTCGTTGCTCTTAAAGACGCACGAACTGCACCCAAGATCTTCTTACAACTTGCGGTCCTGGGAGTGGATTGCGCTGCATCTGGACTTGACCGGCCCCGACACGGGGCGGGCTCTTGGAGCACCTTGTGACGAGCGCTGCCGAGCTCTAGACCACCGTCCGTAAAGCCAAGCTGAGTCATCAGCGGATCCCAAGTACACCAAAAGGCTCTGTGGATCTCTTTGGGCGGTGCCTAGCTGCAGATTCAGGACATCACAAGGGCAACCCGCTCCGAAGCATTTCAGTTTCCCTTATCCTAAAGCCTCCGTGAGCCCTATAAGCCTAAGAGCCCGAACCACATACTACACTGTTGCATACGGGATCAAACCTTCAACCCCTTACCCCCTCCTGAAACAACCTAAGCTCCACCCCCCCAAGAAGGCCCTCATTGCATCTCCTTGCTGGGCACGGCGCATGTTCTTGACCATGGCCGAGAGTTCGGTTTGCCGGGCCCTCTGCGACTCCTGGGGCTGCTTCAATGGGTTTAGGGTTCCAAGGCCTTCAAGGGTTTCAAGGGTTTCAAGGGTTTGGGGTTTAGGGTTTCAAGGGCTTCAAGGGTTGAGTTTGGGGTTTAGGGTTTCAAGGGCTTCATGGGTTGAGTATAGGGCTTCAAGGGTTTGGGGGGCTTCTTTGTTTCATTAGGATTTTAGGGTTCCTGGCGCAGGCGGGAGAGTAATGAGACTTCGTATCAATGCCGCAACTTTGGGATGTGCAGCCTCACCGACCTACACAGACGCTCGACTCCTTGAGTAGAAAGTTCATCCTCTCGAGATCCATAGCCACCTTGTGTGCCTGTCAAAAAAGGAGGCTTGTTTAGAGTGCAGGGCTTCTTGTAACAAGGCTTCCCAGAGTGCTGTGCTCCACAGGTCATGGAAGGCAAAGACCCACTTTTATTTTCAACCAACTGGCAGAGGCACAACTTCTTCAGAAGGTTGCGTGTCTTGTGCTGCTCGGAAAACAGCAGAACCCGTCCCCAGAAGCGCAGTTCGGCGCTTTGCTGGCTTAGCTTCGGGGGGTCTGCTCGCACCTGCGACAGCTGCAAAACGACATCTCTGCCAGCTGCAGCAAGCTCTAGTACACGTGAACCGAGATGAGAATTACGATCTCTAACAGCTGTTAGCAAGGCTGCACCTAGTTCTCACATTGTCCCTGAACATTCGGAGGAACCTGAGTATCATGACCATCTCCTACAACCCGCTCGCCAACTCGGACGAGAGGTCTAGGAAGGTGCCTGTACATGGCTGCCCGCTTTCAAGCTTTTTGGCTCGTTCCGTGAGGAGCGTGTAGCCTCGCTCTTTCCGCGATGCAGACTTGTGAGACTGACCATGGTTGTTTCCCTACAAAGCTGCAGGATCGGAGTTTATGATGTAAAACAGAATATATATATATATATATATATAGACGATTCCAATATACACTAATATATAATACTTAACTCAGTTTCATAATTCATCTTATAAGCTGTGAGGATCGAAAGGTTGCGAGGGCTCTGAGCGTGTCTGGGGTCTACAATTGCACTCCAATCCCACTGAGCAATACTGGATTGGCCCCAGCGCCGCCCATCTTAGGAGACGCGGTCAAGTGCTTTGACTTACGATGGGGGAACTGTACATGAGCAATCGGGAGTGAGATCGCATTCTACTCGGTGAAGTGGTGCAGAATGATTATGCCTCTTGAAGTCACAGAAGCGCGTACAGGCCAGGGTGTTTACACGGAGACCAACGCGTGCACGACCACAGGGCAAGAGTGCTGTCGCACCGATGATCGTGTTAGAGTTCTGGTGCTAGCATACCGATGACATGGAAGCTGGCAAGAAAAGTGGATCCTAACTCAAGCATCAAGATGGGGAAAGAAGGAGAGAATCAGCCAAGACACATGAACATGTGCAGCAATGCTGTGGAACTGCCACGACATGCTTGGGCGCTCATTAAATCAATGGCGTTTGGACTCCGAAACAATGCGCTTACGATCCTTGGTAAAGACGCCTCGATCTCACATCCCGATTTACTCAGAAACAATGTTCTTGCTGCAGTAAGTTGTGGCACGCCGCGAAGCCATAAACTCCATTAACCCTGCCCAAGGCCCAAAAAACCAGCCTTACCCCCTCATGCCAAGTAACGGCTCCATCTGCCTACTGTAGCACGTAGCCTATACATCATAATGTCGAACTCAAGTCGCTGCTCACATTCGCTTGTCTCCGCCGCCGCACGGCAAACCCCGTTTCAGCGCCTGGCAGTCGAGGGGGGGGGAGGCTGGTCCTGTATTGTAAAGGCCTTAAAGACCTCTCAACAAACTTTCCTACATAGGCTGAGCCGAAATAAAGAGAGTCAGGGCTAACAATAAAAAGAGACCCTAATTAATTTCACGAAACTCCAACACGTTCCAAGAACCTGCCTAGCCAGGGTCTGTAAGAACATCAGGTTGGGTGGCTCTTAGTGCTTCAGGGAAGGGGATTGTGGACTTACGTAGTTTAAGAGATTTATACGGTTTATGGGGTCGACTACAGTTGGTGCCAGCGGAACTGCAAACAGATCCCAATTGCACCGATTTCCACTCCGATGTCCTAGGTGCCTCCATTTGGGAGACATGGCAGATGCAGACGTCAGGGGTGGGGTTTAGGGTAAGGTCCCTATCCAAGCACATGCCCTGGCTAGACAAAGTGCCCCCCCAAGCTCGAACCGCCGGACAAAAGAAACCTACGCCTGTTGGGCCCCGTGTGCAACCAGGCCTTGATCCCTGCTCTGGCAACTTTCGATCGATACCACGACCTAACACAGGGACAGCGCGAAACTCTCCGAGTGAGCGAACAGAAATTGCGACAGTGAGCGAGACCGAGAGTGAGCGAGCAAGTGAGGAACAGATGGGGGAGTCATGCGAGGAACACTGACGATCGTCCAGTTCACTCTTCCGTCCACTTCACTCTCTCCCTGGCTCTCCCTTTCTTTCGTGGGGAACCGGGTCAAGCCCCGAGCGAGTCCGATCGCCCCGGTTTTCAGGGTTAGCCAGTTGGTTGCAGAGTGGCAGTGCAGTGGACATGTCCTGTCTCTCTCTCTCTCTCTCTCACTCACTCTCTCTCTCTCTCTCTCTTTCTTTCTTGTGGGCATGGGGGCGAACCCACTGGCTGTGCGCCAGCCCCGGTATTCGGGACTCTCGGTTGGACATGGAAGGAGTGGGTTTGTGAGCTTGGCGCTTTTTGCCACCTTCTCTCTCTCTCTCTCTCCCTCTCTGTCTCTCTGTCTCTCTCTTCACCTCACGACCTTGCTCGGCTTGCTGATCTTGCTGGACGCCCCAAAGCCCCTGGCGGCGCGGGGCCTTCAAACAGCACCTGGCCAAGAAACAACGCTTCTGCAGGATCGGTAGCACTAGGGTGAAACAAAGACGATCCTCCGAACAACCTACCAAACAACTCGGATGGTTGGTGCAAGAAAAGAAGCAACTACCAGCATCAGGGCCAAGACGAGCGCACTGACCAAGAACGACAACTCGCCAACAAAGCCGGATCCGCGTCTGTGACTTTGAAAGTCTGTGCAGAAACCTGGCCATGGTGACATGTAGCATCATGTAGCACCACAAGCCATCAGCTGATGGTCAATAAGCTCGGCCTACGTTATTCTCCAAACATTCCCACTCTGGGTGCTGTGCAATGTTATGCAATGTTGGGCTCTCAACGTATTTGATGGTCGTCGGGGGGCTTGAGCATTGATTCGAATCACGTTCCTTTTGCATGGTGGGGGCAGATGAGCACATTGTGGCACAAGAGTAGGAAAAACCGAAGGTTTGAAGCACGGCGTTTCGACCGTGGCGGCCGCCAGTGTGCAAGTTGGCAGGCCCGATGTCGATGCCTCTCCGATGCAGGCTTCAGGGCACGTGAAGGCTGCAGGTCTTTCATGCCGAGATGGGCCCCCATAAGCCCAACACACCGATTGGTGCCTGCATCCGAGCTCGACGCTCCAAACAGAAGCTCTTCTAGGTTACAACCCAAAAACCCAACACACGTGTTACTGGTGAAGCCCCCCAAACTTTAAATCCTACCAAAACCCCAACCAAGCAACAACCCAAAAGCCCGAAGCGTTTTGGGGTCCCAGGTTGGGGGAACCCTGGGTCAGCAGTACCTGAAGCAGCAAAAAAACCCTTCCTAAAAACCCTAAAACCCCTAAAAACCCTTGAAACCCCCTGAAACCCCTAAAAACCCTTAAAACCCCCTAAAACCCCTAAACACCCCCTGAAACTCCTAAAAACCCTTTAAACTAAACCCTAAAAAAAGCCGTCCGAGAACCCGCGATCCGAAATCAGGTCCAGGCCTTGGATGCCTTGGCCTGAGTAGGGTTTAGGGTTTGGGGTTTGGGGTTTAGGGTTTAGGGGTTTAGGGGTTTAGGGTTTAGGGGTTTGGAGTTTGGAGGTTTAGGGTTTAGGGGTTTGGGGTTTGGGGTTTAGGGGCTTCTCGCCGCGCCGCGGCAGTAGATGTCATGCGGAGACGGCGCCCCAACACACCCAGGGGGTGTGAGGGGGCGGCATATCCCGCGGCGGCGTATTTGCATTCTCGACCCCCCACAACCAGAAAGGTTGGGTTGGTTTATTCTTCCCACCCCCTGCTTACGCAGGCATCCACCCAACTTTTTCCCTTTTAGGGTTTCGGGCTAACGCCCTAGATTCCCACTTCCCACCCCCTGCTTCCTGGGAGGGTTTAAGGCCTGCTGCTTACTGGGAGGGTTTAAGGTCCCCTGAGGCCGGGAGGGGGTTGGGGGGTGTACAGGTCGTGGGGGGGGGGGGGGGGGGGGGGGCGAATGGAGGGGGGGGGCGGGGGGGGGGGGTGGGCGAGGGGGGGGGGAGGGGGGGGGGGGGGGGGGGGGGCGCGGGGGGGGGGGGGCGAAGGGTAAGATGGACACTTAAAGGCTATGCTGCACGTGCGTGCCTTGTAAACAAATACTTTACAAAGGAAACACCCGCAGAATAGACGCAACGCACCCGCAGAATAGACGCAATGCACCCTCAGCATCAGCACCCAGTGTCCTGAGGGCGCGGAGGGCGCGGAGGGCGCGGAGGGCGCGGAGGGCGCGGAGGGCGCGGAGGGCGCGGAGGGCGCGGAGGGCGCGGAGGGCGCGGAGGGCGCGGAGGGCGCGGAGGGCGCGTGCGGAGGGCGCGGAGGGCGCGGAGGGCGTAGGGCGCGGAGGGCGCGGAGGGCGGAGGGCGCGCGCGGAGGGCGCGGAGGGCGCGGGCGCAGATCTCGAGGGCGCGGAGGGACGCGGAGGGCGCCGAGGGCGGCGGAGGGCGGCGGAGGGCGCGGAGGGCACACACGGAGGGCGTTAGGTGACTACCCCATCGTCTTGTCCGCGTGTGACTCTCGTGCCCATCGACCGAATGCTCCCCGTCCGCGCTCCCCCCCATCCTTGTTCCCGAACCCGTGCGTCAACCTGACATCCATGCATGGTCCGCCACGCCCCTCTCCCAGCAAAATGTTCCGACCCCCCCTCCCTTGACGGTGTCGTCTCCGTGGCCTCCCGTCTTTTTTCATTCCGTCATCCCACCGTCCTCCGTTGACCGTCCCCTCTTCGTGGCCTCTTTCGCCAGAAAGCGATCCGATAGAACGCCTTCCGCGTTGAAGCGCCAAACGAGAACCCAATCCCAGAGAGGTTTGCGAAAACAAAGAGCACGCGCAGAATAGACGTTAAGTGTCCAAGGCACGGGGGCGAAGGGGGGGTTCTGGGAGGGGGGCAGGGAGGCCTGGGGGGGGGGGGGGGGGGGGGGGGGCCCGGGGGGGCCCGGCCCGGGGGTTGGGCCCGTTTCTGGTCAGCGGGTTTGGTAGTGGGTTTTTGAGCAATCGCCCAGGCTGACCTGCCTTGCGGCCCTACTGGTCCCCGGACACGCTCCGGCAGGGGTCCGGCTCCAGGGGGCTCCAGAGGGGGGGTTGCAGGGGACCACCTGCAGAAGATCATGGGTCGCCAGTTGAGAATCGGAGAAGGGGGGGGTACCCCAGGCGGGGTACTGCACCGGCACTGGAGGTGCAGCTCACGCTCAACACAACTCTTTAGGCTTGCATAGTAAGTCCAAGCGATGGTGTGAATGGCTGTCGGGTGTAGTTCTGGGTCCAGGCACCCTAGAAAAGGGTGGGTACGGCCTAAGCAGGCCTGGGTGGGAATTTAGGGGTTTAGGGGTTTAGGGGTTCAGGGGTTTAGGGGTTTAGGGGGGGTTCAGGGGTTCAGGGGTTTGGGGTTGAAAGCTTAGGGTTCAGAGGTGAGGGCTTCACCTGGGAGGATTTTGGGGTTTAAGGGGGGCATTTTGAGGTATCGCATGCTTCGGAGGATCTTCGGGGTTGTGGTTTTAGAGATTTCTAGCGTGTCGGATCGGATCTTGGGAGGATTTTAGGCTTTGGGGTTGGGGCCTATAGGGGCAGCTTTGGGGCCTCAAGGGCTTAGGGTTTAACTGCGGTTTAAGGCTTGTCGGGCCTTCGGTGCCCCTTCTAACATTCGCCTGTGCTTGCGTGAGAGAAGCGGCCCCAAAACAGATCAAATACTATCGGGTGCCCCAAAAGCGACTACTAGTATCCCCAAAGCTTGTGTTTTCTCGGCGAGCCCTTCACTGAGACTTCGGGGCCATCCGAGTATCGTGATTTACTTGATCGTACATGTGTGCATCCTGGGCGGATCATTCAGATCGTAACCCCTGAGCCCTACATTCCCTACATGCTTAGCACCAGGAGGCGTCTCATGGGTTTGGTCCGCCGGGGCATAGATTGAACTGCGAAGCTGCTGCCTCTTGAAGCCAAGCTGCATGGTGGCTTGTGGAGCTCGCGAAACCCCAGCCCTTGAAGCGCGACCTTGGCACCAAAAGATTGGTTGGGGGGGGGGGGGGGTGTAGGAGAGGTGCAGGTTCAGGGATGCAGGTTCAGGTGCGCTGAGTCTCTGACAAGCTGGGATCGCCATCTAGGTCGGAGCCTGCCAAATTCCAGGCGCGCCGTGACGCTTCCGACGCAGAACGAGGCAAAGCCATTCCTAGCTTAGGCAGGACAAAGCATGATTGACAAGCATGCTTCAGGCACCCCTGCCAACCCCCTCAATAAAACTCAATCCGCACCAACGTGACAGGCAGATAGGGACCTATTGCAAAGAGCATCGCTACCAGCTGCGGACAGCTACATGGCTTGATGCGACACGGGACAACAGTGGCTTGTCAATGTACAGCACAGATTTAATCATCTTCCCAAAAGAAGGTTCGCACCTGCATGCTTTGAGGTCTCGTCCTCTTTCAGCGGTGGCTGCGGCTGATGAAAGACCTCGTGGAAGTTTACAAGCCCTAGGCAAGGGCTACTGGTTGCCAGCTTCTTGCAAAGTGTATGCCAGTGTATGTCAGTGTACGTGAACAAAAGATGGCGAAATGCTGTAATAATTGTAATATATTGCCAATGTATGCCAATGTATGCCAATGTGGCTACTAGAACAGCCTCCCTCCCGCCCCCAGACATACAAAGGCCTGTTTTGGTGAAGAGCAGGCCAACATTGTTCCAGAAGGCAGAGTGTGGGTTCTGGGGTTTTTAGACGGCTTTGGGGCATCTGCAACGCCAGCCGGCTAAGCTTGCAGCAGACATGTCGCCGCGAACCAGCCGCTCTGCGTCACTCTGGATCTTAGCAGCGGGCTTCCATTGTGCGACCAAGGGCTGGGCTTGGTGCGCTTGGAAACCCATAACTTGTCCAACTTGTCCATTTTGCCCATGGCAGCGTCACGTGCCATGGCTTCTGGAGCTATGAAGTGCTTGGTTGAGGATTTCTGCTCTGAAACCTATCCCAAGGTCCAACCCTCCTCCCAGAGGCTCGCACCCTCTCGATCGCATCACGGCCACCCCAAACGAAGATCGGCCGTGTCTTGGGCAGAGAGGTGGGCGCCTCAACTGGCTAACGTAACCATTTTGGGCTCACCGATTGAGGCCTCCCAACATTCCTATTTTGGAGAAATCTGCCTAGAGGTTCTAGCGCATGGATGTTGGGCATTGCAGCGTAGCGCCGGTTTTGCTTTCGTAAACTGATCACAAGCCCCAACGCTGAAATGTCCCAAACCTTCAGCCCCGTAACCCCCCCTCCGAAAAGCCATCGTGGAAGCATTTAGGCTCCCGAAGTACGCCTTAGCTCGAATGCAATGCCAACCATGCCCTTAAGCCCACCAAGACCCCAAACAAAAACTTCGCCGAACCAGGCCCTCCTCCAAGGAAGCCCTTCAAAATCCGCAAAGACCTAATTCCGAAAAGCAGCGCGCCGAATCTCCGAAAAGGGAAAGCAATGTCAAGAATACAAAGAACACAAACAACCAAGAAACCAACCAACACACAGGCAAAAACACCACCGCCAACATCCCCAAACCCTAAACCCCCCAAACCCATAGACCCGAAGCTTAAACCCCCAAATCCGGCCATATCGTTTCTCTTGCGCTCCGGGTCCGGGTCCGGGTCCGGGTCGGGGGAGGGGGGGGGGTTACGGACTGAGGCGCGAGAAAAGCGATATTATGCCAAATCCCCAAAACCCTAAACCAAACCCTAACCCCCCCCAAACCCCAAAACCCCCAAAACCCCCAAAACCCTCAAAACCCCCAAAACCCCAAGACCCCAAACCCAGCCCGACACCCCAGAAGTCTCTCAAGGCAAGGGGCCAGGGGGTCGCGCGTGGCGTCCACGATGAGGTCGGCGAAGCGCCGGCCCCAGACGCCGATGTCGGCCACGAGGTCGCAACCTTGGCACAAAGGATTTAAGGGTTTTGGGGTTAGTTTAGGGTTTAGGGTTTAGGGTTTAGGGTTTGGGGTTTGGGGTTTAGGGTTTAGGGGGAACCTTAAGGGTCTTAATTGGGGCTTACAGGTTTTCAGGAGTCTTGGAGTGTAGGGTTTAGGTGTCTTGACAGGAGGTTGGCGGGATGAATTGGGTAAGGGTTTAGGGTCTAGGCTCTCTGCATGGGGGGGTTTCAGGGATTAATTCAGGGTTTTGGGGTCCTGGGCTCTTAAGGGGTCTCAAAATGGGCTTGAGGGATTATAGGCTTCAGCGGGGGCTTTCAGGGTTTGGGGCTGTAGGGCTGAGCAGTTCAGGCCGTTTAGGCAGGTGGGGCTTAGATTTCGATAGGAATCGGGTCACGGGCTTATGGCCTTAGGGAGCAAGACTGAGAGCGGACTTTCAGGAAGCCATAGTCCGAGTGCTTCAAGCCCAAGAAGCACGAATGGGGCCATGGTATAAGTAGAAAGGGACGGTAAGGGAATATTATTAGGTAATTATGCCGACCCCTTCTTGATAGCATCCAGGGCGGTGGCTGAGCTTGTCCAGCTTCTTGACGTTCGCCTTCAGCGAGACGAGGCGGTGGTCGTTCACCCCTTTGCGGCGCAGGCTGGGTACAGCGTTTAGGGCTTAGGGTTCAGGGTTTAGGGCTTACAGGGTTTGGGATGTTGGTCTCCGGATTTGGGGCAGCACACCAAAGCTCGAAGCCTACAACCCCTGATCCCCCTATTTTGCACTCCCCAGCCCTAAACCCCCTAACCCCTGAAGCCCTGAACCCCTGAACCCTGCCTGAACCCTTTACATCCTGAATCTCCTGAACCCCCAAACAAAGCCCCCCGAGTCTTTCCAGGGCCCGCGCCGAGGGCGTGGGAGGTACAGATCTGTTCCAATAGCTTCTCTCTTTCAAGCCTCGGAAGAATGTTTGAGGGCTTGTGATGGCGCCTGTTCCTGGTGCCCTATATATAAGTACAATGAATCTCGAACGCAAACGCCCGAAACCCTTCAGCGCCCTGAACCCTCAGCGCCCTCAAATCCCCTGAATCGGTCGCGGTGCCACTTGCTGATGAGCTTGCGCGTGGCGGCTTCGAAGCCCTGGAGCCGCTTCAAATGGGCCTCGGGGGGTCGTTTTGGGGCTTGTATAGTGTTTATACACTCTTCGTATATCGGTTTTATATGCAGGGCTTGCAGGGATTATCGCAAAGGGCGTTTGGAGGTTTCAAGGGTCTCTTGCTGAAGGTGTTGCTTTCAGAGGTCTTTTTATGGATGTGTCGGAGCAGAAGGAGGTGCGGAGGGGGTCCAGGGTTCCCGGCACCCTATCGGAGGGAAAAACACCAACGTCAACCTCCAAGGCCATGTATGCTGTAACATAAACAAGGGGGAGGTTTTTCCCCATTAGGGCGCCTGTTGCGTGCTCATTCTACGAGTACAGGGGACCCCAAAAACACCAAGGGGCCCTGATGAATTTCTAGGATGGCCCCTAAAACCCCCTGAAAAATATTCCTGAATATGGCCCTCTAAAACCCAATAAGGGAAAATATAAAATGTCCCAAGGGCCTACCTAGATTTAGAGAACTGCCCAAAGTGGTCAACAGCAGCCTCCCGAGATTCAGGGGCCTCTCCCTGGCACCACTGGTAGCCTTCGGGTCGGGAGCCTAGGCGTCCTAGAGTCCCGCCCCTAAACCCTAAACCCTAAACCCTAAACCCTCAACCCTAAACCCTAAACCCCGGAGCAGGGCCTGGATCTCGTAGAGGTTCCCAGGCGTGACGCTCGCCAAGGGACCTTCAGTAAGGCAAAGCAGGCTGAAGGGCTTTGGGGGTTGCTGGCATCAGGTATGGCTTCATGCTGGGTTAGCCCTTCAAACCATCTGAAAAACATTCTGAAACTTGAAATCCTGTTAAAACAAGAGCACAAAAACACGTGCACAAATCCCGTCCTAGCAGAAAGTCCGCGGAGGTGACTTGACGACACTTTGGCCCCGGCCATCGTTCAGGGCTGTGCGCAGGTCCAGGGGTATCTGCAGCCTGCAAATCTTTGCAGCAAAATATGGATTTTCAGGCCCCTTTCAACATTGAGCAAGGTCGGGCAGCGTCGCTCTGCAGTACTTTGGACTCCGCTTGGAGACAAAGGGGTTTTCGTGCTTCCTGCAAGCCAACATGACTGACACCATGTCACTTTGCGGCAATGAAGCCCTCAAACCCAAGTCGACGGCGCCTGTGCCACAGCAGCTTCACTTCGCCCTCGACCTTCTTCCAACCTCAGCCAATGTCAAGGTTCACCGTGTTCCCGCGGTATCCACGTCGACCCCTGATCAGCACCCTAAGCTCCGTGCTGGGTACGAGAGTTCCTTGTTCCGTGGCCTCAAGGTCCTCGAGATCCACTGCGGGTGGAAGCGTGTCGCCGCCGCTTTCCTGAGCAGATTGTACGGATCACGGAATCCATGGCTGTTCCGCTCCACATACTTTCAAGATTCTCAAGACATGGGAGGGTTTACGATATTCGGGGCACCTTATTGGGGTCCTTATAATAAGGGGATCCTACTATTTGGGGTCTATGTTGGGGGTCCCGTATTTTCGTAAACCCCCATACCTTCAGAAGATCCGCAAGGCATTTGAGGTGGCGGCCACGATCTCCTCGTGCAAGGAGGAGTTCTGCCACTCTGAGCCTGCACTCGCAGCAACTTTGCCAGCGTAGGCCCCAAGAACAGTGAGAGACCACGCTTGTACCACAAAATCACCCTTTGAGCCACTGGAGCTCCGGACGTCCTCCATGTCATGTTTCTACTACAACAAGTCGACTTTCCACTGCGAGTGCCGCTAGCCGCATGCGCGCGCCGCGTGCTTCGGCCATCTGAAACCTCCTACGCCTGACATTGGAACCCCCCCCCATAGTATTCGGTGCACTGTTTGGGGAACACTGCCACGCAGCTAAACCCTTCACGGGTCACGGGTCTGGACTGAGCTGTCGGCTGCAGAGTATCTGGTGCGAGGGCTGTCCATGTGGCCTTGCCCGCGCGGCTTCGCTTCAAGATCTTCAAGCGACAACCTGCCTTCAAAGCCTTGTCACCCAACATAGGGGGCTTCTTTAACCCCCCCTCCTCCCCCTCAAACAGCAACCCATTGATTTCGCGCGGATTGTGTCCTTGCGATTTAGACTCAGTAGACGTGATGCTTACGGTGCCGGAACATGGACTTTTAAGCTGCACGAGGCGACGGTCACAAGTTTAAAGCCTGTGTATGGCCATCTGGCTTTTTCAGTGCGTGTGCATGTGGCAGTCTGGGTAAAGGCCCAGACTTGGCCGGTGGCAGCTCCTGGCAAATTGTGTCCAAACCTCAGGGAGCACAAAGCTCTACGAATCCCGCAGCTACCGCCGCAGGGCCCTCGCACTCCCGCGCGCTGGGGCTCACACTAATGGCCGGTGGCTTCACCTGGCAACGCATCTACCCAGAATCATCTTTGCCTCTGGGATGATCGCGGCAAAGTTTAGGGTTTAGGGTGTAGGTCCCTGGCCCTGGTGTCCACGCCATCTGCGTCGAAGCCAGAGACCATGCGTTCAACCTCGTGTCCAGTTCTCTGACTTCTCCGACTTCTCACTCAAATGGGCTCAATGGACAGTGCCATTGCTCGGGCCCTGAGGCCCCGGCGAGGCGGTCTGGGTACCGAGGTGGATCTTGTGGCATGGCGCAGGGCTCCTGGGCGGAGTTTGCATCGGGGTGGAGAAGAAAGGGCACAAGCACGTGCATGCTTTTTCGGGAGGAGGTAGGATTTGTTTTCGACTTTCGGGAGGCTTCTAGCCAGAAATTTTCGCTTCTGTGTCCTCTCAAGATCGCCCCTAAAGGCCCAAAGTGTCGCACAACCCCGGCATTAAGAGAACACGACGGTATTTAGCCGATGTTGCCATCAAGCCGCCATCGAAACTCTGAAGTGTTAGGGACCTAGGCTACCTGAAACAAAACGCTGGGTTGCTAAGGGAACCATAGGGATTTGCATTTCACGAGATCTACTTACTACCAGGCAGTTTCTAATGCTGTACCTGCTTTAAAAGTGTGTTCACACCTCCCTACCCCCCCCCCCCCCCCAACAGTCGAAGCTGGTTCTTGCTCTCGTTGAGCGGTCACCGAGTTTTCTACGATTCTTAAAGGGAGGAGTTTCGATGAGTTTCAAAAAGGAAACAGCGAGGCCCGGCAATTGAGTTTAAAATAGCTTAAACGCGCGCCCCAAGAAATATTCTTACGATTCTTACGACACACAGGATCCCACCGCACAGTCAGAGTGTCCTGCATAGCCCAGCAAGCTTGAGAAAAAAGGGTTAAACTTTCATATTACTAAATACGGAAACCCAAAAAGTTTAAAGTTCAACTAAAAGCGAAGTAAGAATCTGAGCCTCTGGCCGGCCGGCTACGCTCGCCAAGTCGTCCATCCTCAACTTGAGGGCTTCAACAGAACGTTCATAAGGCTGAAAGTACATTTGGGGGTATATTAGTGGGACCATGGGTTTGAGAAATGAACACCCATATGAGACCTCGAAAATCTCAGAACTCTAACTCTATACCCTTTAAGCTCCACTCAAGGCCCCAACTCGGTCGAACATCTGCCGATGCTGCTCAAAACGGGCACGGACGATGTGGAGATACCTCACTTCTTGGGGTTCCATGGGTCCCGGGTTTAGGATACTTAGGGACACAAGGGTTTAGAAGGCTTCTCAGGGTGTGGTGAGGGTTACAAGCGTTTCGGGTTGTAAGGGACATTGGTAGGGTTCGCCATGCTTTTGCTAGGGTACTCACAGCCTCACTTGCAGCTGCCCATGACTCTTCAGTGGAAACCATTCATACGCTGCGGGGGTTTAAGGCTCAATGTAGGGGTCATATGGGCTGTTTTTGCTTCTTAGGAGTCCAGGGGGCCATTTCGGGTTCGAGGATTCGTGCTGGCGCCTAGAATGGTTGATTTGCAGGCTTAGGCCCCAGGGCTTGAGGGTTTGTTCAGAACCTATTGCGCCTGCGCCTCTGTCGGGCTTATAGCCGAAGTAAGGTAGAAATTACGGGGTTCAACGGAGCACACCCCAGAGTGCAGGGAAAACGGTAAGGCTGCGGCGCGTCTGGAAGCTCGCGCGTCTCGATGATGTGCCTGCGTGGTCTGCTCTGTTTTCCAGACTTGCTCAGGGTTCTGAGGCCTTTACGGCCCTGAACCCACGCGGCTTAGGATGTTGTTTTGGCTTCTTCTCGGTCAAGTCCAAAAGGGGGGGTGCATTTGCATTGATGTACATCCCATGCGTAGTATGATACATCCCTAGCACTTTACAAGTATATATGCATACTGACGTTACTAGTACTCAATCTGTTTTTATCTCTGGGCCTTGCATTTGGGGGAGGGCACGGTCATCGGGGATGGCAGTGGCCGTCCTGAGCCGCGCCGGGCTGCTCAGCACGGGGCAGTTCTCATCGATGAGCGCATCCTCGCTGCTTTAAGGGTCTCCAGGAACTCCAGGAACTCCAGGGTCCCCAGGGGCTCTAGGGGCTTTAGGGGCCTTATAGGGCTTCAAGAGCTTCTTTGGCCGTGAATCATACCGGTCCCGGGCTGGGGCCAGAACACAGGGTACTGCCCTCAGTTACACCGCGTCAACAGTCGACTGCATGAAATTGCCAGGGCACGTAAGTCGGGATGCGCCGCTGGTGCATGCTGTAGAAAGAAGTGTCCTTGACAGCACCGCGAGCAAGAGAGAATCCATACTGCTTGGACTTGCAAGCGCTGGAAGTACTTGGGAAAGCTTCTAGCCATCATCGCACCCTTCAGCAGATGGAATTTGTCCATCTCTCGTTGGTAGTCCGTGGAATATCACGAAATCTAAACATGATGACATCGTGATGATGGCTTGATGATCGGTCCTAAAGATTCTGAAGCTTTTGGGGTCTCAGCTGCGTTCTGCACATGGTACGGGGTTGATGACTCAGGCCCGTGCCCAGTCGGGTTTGCTAGCTGCCCGCTCCGTCTCTGCAGGGGACTTCGGCTTCGAATCCACGGTGCCGGGCCGCGTACAAACATCGCCAGAAATCGTGCCAGAGGCAGAGCCGACCGTGCCGACCGTGGTGGGGCGTGATGCCATGGAGCCATAGCAGCGGTAGCTTTTCTGGGCCCGAGACGGCATCTTGCCAACAAATGGGCTGGTCTTGGGTCGCAGTCTACGAGGGCTGGCCGGAGGCAAAGGCCTTACAGGCGACAAGTGTGCTGCAGGAGCAGTCGCGCCACGCTTCCCCTCCATGCGTTGCAGGCCCGCCAGCAGGTGCGCTGACTGTGCTTGCTTGTGGGAAATGCTTGGCTTGTCCTCCACTACCACGACTTCGTCCGACTCTTTGTCCTCCTCTTCTTCATCTTCAAAGAGGTCATCGTCGAACATGACCTGGCTGATGTTGCTGAGCTGCACCGGCACCAGCAGGGTCTTCCGACGATCTGCAGCGTTTTCCTCGCTGGCCTCGGAGGCTGCGTCGTCGGGAGCGGTGCACTCTAGGATGGCGCGGTCGCCGGGTTGTCCTGGGCGCGTAGAGACCACGATCAGGTCGCTCGGCGCTCGCTCGGGCTTGTCCTTGGCGCGGGGGGAACCCGGGGACGCCTTCGATTTGTGCTTGGCAGCTTTGGCAGCTTTGGCCTTATCCTGCGAAACCTCAGCCTTGCCATCCTCCTTGTCCGCCTCGTCCTGTGCCAACTCCTTGTTGTCACGTTTTGATCTGGCCATTCCCCTCCGCGAGGATAGCGGACGCTCTTGTTGCTGGTAGTGGTACTGCTGATTGCGGAGGTACTGCTGATACAGCTGATGCTTCTGGAACTGTGGGTTCTGTCGGGTGTAAGGGTCATGTTGCCACTGGTTCTGCTGAGCATACTGGTATGCCGGAGACAGCTGGTTGCTGTAGTTTTGTTGATGACCATACCAGCTCGCCTGCTGATAGGGTCCCTGCTGCCAGTCGTTCTGAGAGCCAGGAGTCCCATCCTTTTGCCAGACGATCTGGCACGCCATGGGGTCCGAGGCAATCTGTGTGGCCATCGGCCCCATGGGTCCCTGCGGAACCGGGCTGAAGGCACCGAAGGCACCGAAGGAGCTAGCGCCCATTGCTGCCGCATAGAGAGCGCCCGCGGCGGCATCGTCGACCGAGATGGTCAGCTGCTTCCCTTGCGCGTAGTCCTTCCAGGGTTTCAGATCCCAAGCCACCCTTGAAGAACGCCTCTTAATGCTCTTAAGCTACAATTTGTAGCCGAAAGTCCTTGAAGCCGGAGGACGCAAACAGATGCCCCAGCTGCTCGCCGGAGATGGTGGCTTCCAGGTGGGCGTGCAAACCAAAGCCAGGGTGCACGTCCGAGGTAGCCGCGGCCTGATGCATGAACTTACCGCAATGCTACCATTGTTCCTGATCCACCGATCTTCAATACGTTACTGAGTATTCTCCACAAAGGAGACATGCAACGTTCTCATGGACCCCAAGCCAAACATTCTGATTCGGCAACAGCAGACGTGTTTACATGGCTTCTTGCCCTGCTTTGCCTCCGCTCGGGATAATGGAGACTCATCCTTGCCGGGCGCTGCCTAGACTAAACGACTTGAGGGCCTGCCCATAACTCTCATCCCTTCTGTTTTGCTTCTGCCTCTCAATCGACATGCATGTGCATTGAAGACAGCGGCCAGCCACTGGCTGCATGGAAATTATGTTGAGCTTGAGTTGCGTAGTCACCCACATTGAATCATGTGGGATGGTGATGGATGATGAACGTTGCTCTGGCAGAATATAAGCGGGAATGCGGGGATTGCCACTTGGACATGCCTACTTGCGCTGTCGCCGGAGCCCGGTTCTGAGGCTTTGGATTCAGGACAATGAGGGCCCTCTTGCAACAGTCACCCAAGGGACCCAAGAGCCCTGTCCTCCTTGGCCTCGCATCTCTCTCCGTCCTCCAGGTTGTCATCGAGCTCCAAACCTCCCGTGAGGCAAACTTTGGGGCTTGGAGCGTTGTGTCGCACGAATTCTGCGGAACACAATGCCTTTTGAGGGCTCAGGGCCTTGCCAGCACACGTGGCCAACTGAACAGCCAAAACATAAAGCAAACCTGAAACCCTAAACCCGAACTCTTGCCCCTCCTCCCTTCCACTGCCTTGAAAGCCCCTCGCTCCGGGCTCCTGCATGGACAGAAGTGGATGAGGGTGACAAGTTTGGGGTTTTACAATGGGGTGTTACCATAAATTAGGGGTACCGTACTGAGGTCCTTCCTACTATTTGGGGTCTATTTTGGGGGTCCCCTCTCTTTTTAGGGGTCCTCTTTCTTCATCGTAAACCCCATGCCAGGCACCTGCAACACTGTAGATTGCCACTCGGCCATGAGACCCGGTTTGGGTAGAGCGAGCGGATCTTCAGCGGGGCGAGAGCTTTCTAGGATTGCTCGCGGATTGCTTTAAAATTGCAGTGACTTGTGTCCTAAACCCTACCTAAACCCTAAACCCCCGCCCCCCCCGGCCCCCTAGTTGATCCTCGGCTTCCGTCTCTAGCTTCAGGCTGTCGTCCCTTCGCTTGTCGTCCTGCCATGCGCGCCAAGATACCAGGACCAGAGCATGCGCAGTTGACCCTAGCCCTAGCCGCCCGAGCCCAAATCCCAATCCCGTTCGGTGACCCATCGAACAATCCGAGCGGCTGTGGCCGGCTCGGCGGCAAGTGCCATCAGCCGGGGGGTCAGGAGGCGTACGCTATGGAGCAAATTATCCGTTGACCGTTTTGAAAGGCTAGGGCGAGGAACCGAGCTTCAGCTTTGGGGTTGGCAGTCGTGTGGAGTGCTAACGTCTCTAACGACATGACCAGCACATTCACTTGGGTTAGAAGGCTTTGCCTGAAGATTCAGGCTTAGGCTTAGGCTTTTCGGATGCCGGTCGCTCTCAGTGCTAAATAAGCCAATGGCTGACAATGCCTGTGGCTGTCACAGAAACCATGCCTTCGTGGTTTTTGCGAGACAACACGGATCGCTGTGATGGTAGCAGCTCTCACATATTGCTATCCCGCTCTCCCGCTCTCCCATCTGTCTCAAGCAACACGGGCTTTGGGGCAAAGACCTCAGTCTGGCGCGTTCTCATCTCCTGTCAGCTCAGTTCAACTCTCGGGCGTGCTTCGACGATTCCCTAGCGTTGAGGGTGCACCCGCCAGGCGAGCCTGCGCAGTGAGGGAAGGCGTATGTATTGCTGACCCGTCCTTCTATGTGAAAACCCTGGCAGCTGAAATATCCGAGCCGTAAAAACTGATGCCAGAAACCGAGCCCCAAATCCCTGTTACAAGACCCCAGGACCTGAAGCCCCAAAACCCTAAAGCCCGAAGTGCTCCTGAAAAAAACACTTAAATTCAACGACTGACTTCTTGTAAAACTGCCCTCGAACTCTGACCCCCACCCCAGGCCTCTTGAACGAAACCCTCAGTCCCCGAGCCCACGGCTCAACCTAGGGGTTTAGGGTTTGGGTTTATAAGGTTTAGGGTTTACGGTTTAGGGTTTAGGGGTTGTTTCCAAACCCGAAGCGTAGGGAATGTGCCAACGCGGGGGACCCTTGAACAAAAGGCCCCTAAACCCTAAGCACCATAACCCCTAAACCCTATACCCTATTTAGATCAACCAACATGCGGCACAGGTGGCCTCTGCAGCCATGAGCTGCAACTCCTGCTGTTCGCGGAGCCGCGACCGTTGCTGGAAGGCCTGCGCACAGGGTTGATAAGGGTATAGGGTCGTAGGCTTTTTCGGGGTTTGGGGCATAGAGTAGGGCTTAGGGCTTTGGGGTTGAATTCTAATGAGATTTGGGCTTGGTGGTTAGGGGTTAAAGTTTTTGAGGCTTTTATGGCTTATAGGGTTCAGAGCGCAAAAACTGCCCTCTCCTCCAAACCCAAGCAGGCTACGGCCTTGTGGGAAAGTTGTCGTCGACAAGATACCGAAAAGAGAGAGAATTGTAACATTTTAGAGGGTAGCAGCAGCAACTGTATCCACATCGGCCAGGAATGATCTGCTCAGACATGAATTGTCAGGGAAACAGCCCTCCAATTCATTCGGCCTTCCACATCTTCTGACACCCCATAGCCTACAACTACCCTAATTGGGCAGATGCCTAAATCCTGGAACACCCGAAAAATCCCCTCAGGGTGCAGGGCTGGACCCTCAACCCACCATTGTAGACCCCAAATCCGGGGTCTGCATGGGTCCGTGTTGGGGCCGTCACACGGACATCCCCGCACCATTTCAGACCCTAGGGACCCTGACCTTTCCAGACCTTTGCATGCAGGACTGCGCGATAGGTTGCACTTACCAAGGGTCTGAAGTGGTCCTGGGGCTAGGGCCTGGAATGGTAGCCCTGACCATTCCAGACCTTGCACATGTTGCGGGTAGGGTGCCACCATTTCATACCCTCGCAAACCGAGGGTATCCCGAAAGCCCAGACCCTACCCCCAATTCCTGGAATCCGCTCGAAAGGCCTCCAAGCGCATGGCCGCGTTCTCCGCCTGAAGAATGCGCCCACGGACCTTGGCGGGAGCCTACCGAACACGCCCGTGCCTAAACAGCAGGTGCCCCTTGGTGTTTCATGGCGTTTAAGTAGGACCTGTAGGGTGCCAGAGCCCCATTTACGAATCTGCCTCAAACTGGTTGTCGCTCTGGGTAGGTCGGTCTTTCAAGCAAGGCTAGTTTGTGTTGGTAACCTCTGATAACCAGCCAAAAAAAGTATCGTAAACCATCCCAAGCCCTACTCACACCGAGCTCTTAGACATCGCCATCTGTTCTTCGGTTTGCTCACGCGAGTTCCATGATGCCATCTTGTTCTTCGACTGTTAGTATAGGGGGGAACATCCCGGACCTCAACGGTAGAAATGGGGAATTGTTGTTTGGGCTATTGATATTGGGGCGGGTGGAAGTTTCACATGGTCCATTACTCGTATCCAAAGAAATCTGGTTTTGGATTCAAGATGCTTCCAAGGGTGCCTAGGCCACAAAGGAAAACAATAAGGGTCCACTGGGGATGCTAGGATATTATTAGAGGGGTCGTGCGGTCAGCAAGCCAGGACCCATGCAAAAATGCATGTACCCCGTATCAAAACCTTCTTCAGGCAGCGTTGCATGTACTGTGCCCAGTCCAGTTGTGACTGGCCTTTCTTGTTTGCAAGACTGTCCACTTCCAAAAGCCTTTTCAGCACGTAGCACCCATAAACCCCGTTCATAAACCCCTTAAACCCCTAAAGCCTTCATAAGCCCCTTAACTCCCATTCATAAACTCCTTAAACTCCTTAGTTTAGAATGTTTAGAAACCCGGTGGACTGCTGTGCCTCCAGGTGCTCCAACTCTTCTCGCGTGACTGAGCACCTGGGCGCGCGCGCTCGCGCGCGTGCGAATGCACCGACTTTAGGGGATCAAACCCTAAACCCTAAGCCCTAAACCCTCAAGCCTAGGTGAGCTCTCCATGGCCTCTGATGTTAGCTCTCCTCAATGGGGCTTGCTGGAACTCCTTGCTACGCCACTCATGCATTTTGCGTCCGAAGGCGTCATATTACACACCCACAAAGCCCTCAACCCGAACCTCAAGGTTTGGGGTTGCAAGCTCTAACCCGCCAGCCCTCAAACCCTTATCAAACTCAGCCCCTGAACCCTAAACCCTGCACCCCGAGCTCTCATAAACCCTGAACCCCTAAACCCTAAAAGCCTAAACCCTGAACCCCTACACCCCAAAATCAGCAACTTAACTCAGCCAGCAAGCGTCGCCGCGCTGGCGGGCTTCACCGGCGCCTGCTGCTCTGAGGGGATATGTATGAACCGCTGAACATGTACGCACCAAGTATGGGACATGTCTAAACCCTATAAGCCCTAAACCCAAAAATTTACTAAACCCCAAACCCTGCGGACTTCGGATGTGGGGTTTTGGGGGGGGCTTCTCCGCTCTCCAGGGCTCAGGAGTCTCCTGAACGGAGTAGATTTTCACGACAGTTGGCAACTTTTGGGCCAGGTCGGATACATTCACACCACATGGGTGGTTCTCTAAATTAAGGTCCCTTTCGGGGGTCCTCATTAGAAGGGTGCCGTACTATATAGGGGAACCTTATGGCACCTTTAGCGAACTACCCACATGTTTTCCGCAGTATACAGGCAAGCGCATGGGCTGCGTCTATGTGGCTGCTGTTAGCAGACATGGGGTGGGTGAGGATGCCCCAATGGAGCCCGAGCATGCTGGCGCAAGCTGTCTGCATGTGGCTGCTTCATCCTGCGATGAATGGTAGTGACACTTGTACACTACTCAAATTTGACCTCATGCTCTGCCAGAGGATGGTGAGACATCTCACAGCACACACAACCCCACAAATGACGGACATACAAATTTGCTTGGTCCTTGATTGACGTTTGGGCTCCCTGAGAAGTTCGTGAGCTACAAGAGTCTGCTCTCATTCCCCGTGGCAAACGGCACAGTGCCATGATGCCAGGGATCATGGGCTCCAGCGTGCAGCATCCAGAGTCGCACCTGCCATGGCAGCAAGGCAAATACCAAGTAACGCAGTGGAACAATCTCGAGGTTCTGTATCAGAATTTTACGGCACGGTATGATCTTTGATGAGTTTTTGTTTAGGCGCTTAGAGTTTCCAACCTGGGCAACGACAGACCTTCCCTCAACGCTGCATGCCATGAAGCCACCCGGCCGAACCGAATGAAGGTACACGTCTTACTTGCTCTTGGTTCGTAGTACACGCAAAGCCGTGCTGGAGCACTGACATCAATCCCCATGCCATCAGACTTTGAGTACCTCGCCAAATTTGCCACCCTTTATGAGAAGGACTCTTTTTTTCTGCAGGCAGGCATGGTTTTGGCCGGCATTGAGGCAGCTGCCTCAGTGTCCCGATTCGGCTCGTGCGCCCCTTCCCTACCTGACAGAGAGCCCAACCCTGAACTACCCTGAAACCGAAAACCGAGTCCCTAAGCGCGCCAGGGTGCTGATGGACATGAGAAGGTTCTAGGGGGCCTTCATTAATCGGACTGGGTTTTGTGTTGGGTACTTGATATCCCATGCTTTTTGGGATTCTCAAGGGGGGACTAAAAGAGGCGACTCTTCAAGCGGCACTACGTTGAAGGTTCGATGCTACAACCCGGTGGTGAAAACAGCCGAGGTGCCGGAGCTGGGCTTTGGTAAAGCCAAATCCTCAACTGCTCTGGCAACCCCACCCAAAACAACTTAAACCAATCAAAGATGTCTTCGTTTTGTGGCCCTCAACCAGCCGCCGGAATGGACCAAAAGCAAAATTTCGCCCAAAGCGGTCTGGAATCGAAGGCCGAATGCTTGCAGCCACCAGCTCCTGTTGTGTGGAGCTTTTCTGGGAAATTGGGGGCTCACGAGAAAGGAGGGAGGCCCCCAGGATGCCGGTTTACTAGTGTAGGGCTCAGGGTCTAGGGCTTTTGGATGCTTTTGGGGTTGTAGGGTTTAGGTTTCTGGGATTTAGGGTTTAGGGTTCAGGGATGATGGGAGTACTGCGCAGCATTCTGTGAAGTCCAGACATCGCACGAAAGGTGGTCACATGTCTAGCTACCCAAAAATGTCCCTCGAAACCAGCGAATCGACACAGTCATGACGGTTGCGAACCTGTATGAAATACCTTGAAACCCTGGCCGCTCCGTATTGGGGCTCGCAGCCACACACTCGCCAACAGCAAGGCCACGTAGAAGAAATGGGCTGCGCACCTCGGGAGACTTCTTGCGAACATTTGGCTGCCCAAGTCGATCGCGAGCCTAGAATGTATTAATAGCTGCCGTCGCGGAATGCCCTCGAATGCTGTTTGAGGGCAATTTTGCACGCCGGAACCTCAAACAAGCAAGGGCCAACTCTCCTTGGGCCATGTGGGTGCCCGTAGCCAACCGTGCCACGAAGCGCTGCAAGGGCGACAAGGCGTGCAGCAGAGACCACTCGCCTTGGTAGTTGAGGTTCTTGCGGATGTGGTAGGTCCAGAACCACATCTGGATCCGCTCTTCCCGGGCGGCCTTGTTTTGAAAGCGCAAGAAGGCGTCTCGGAGCTGAAGCCAGGTGATCGCAGCTGGGAGTCGGAATGGGCGTTTTCCCACACCACTCGTGGTGGACAGAAAGGTGTCCTGGTTGGTGCTGGCACTGTACTCCGAGCAAGCCAGAAGCTGCGGCTCGGGCATCTGAACGCGTTCCCTCAGCTGCCGAAAGAAGGGCAAGCTCATCTGCTCCAGTAGACCCTGCTGCTGCTCCAGGGTGCCAATGTCCTGGAATTCCTTGGCCCGCGGGTCCCAGGCTATGTAGTTGTGAATGTCCAGGACTGCCCAAGACTTTCGCTCTTCCAGGGTAGTGATGCCACGCCACCAGGCCCCGATGGACGCTGTCACTGAGCCCGTCTCTCCCTTCTGGCTGGCTGCGAAGGCTCCGACGTCCTCCGCTCGAAATGCTCCAGCAAAGGCTGTCTCGATGACCTGTCAAGGGAAAGTCGTTCATGAGTTGGACCCTCCTGTATGCTTTCCCCACCCGGATTCTGAAATGGATTGTGAGAGAGTCTTGTCATCCAAGGGGGCCAAAACCCCAAAACGTCTGACTTACGGAGGAACGTGCAATCACTGGACGTTTTTAAGCTTGGAACCTCAGCTTCAACAACGAGGGGGATCCACGCAAAAAAGAGGGTGCACCTTGCGTAAACATGTTTCCATAGCTCCCGGCCGAGTCGCATTCATCAGCAGCATCTTCTTCCCGATGCGCAAGGATGGGCGCTTCCGAAACTCGTCAACGCCTGCAAGGCTTGTTGCTATAGCTGCTAGTTCTCAAGTACCCGGTGGCCAGTACAAAACGAAACCAAAAGCGTTGTGTGAGAATACTACTCCACACTGCCTCTGAAGGCTCTTCACTCAACTCGAACCTTCACAAATCACGATTTACCAAAAACAAAAACAGAGCCCTGACAACCCATTAAGCTTCTATCCCCAGTCTATACTGAGCCCTATATCAACCCTGTCTGGGCACCCAATGCCAGGGTTGCCAGGATCTCGGCTGTGGACACATTGGCAGCCCAGTTCTGAGAGTCAGGCTGATTGGAAGCCTCCTCAGGAAAGGGCTGTTGCGCAAAAGTGTCCCACGCGCCTGCAATGGCTCTAAAAGCCCTGTTCAGCGTGAACTTCAAATCCTGGACTATCCCAGGTAAACCATGATCCCTGTTCTGCAAAGCCGTGGGCCATGCTGCCTTGTAGGGAATGGGGCAAGCTGCTCCTTGGGGATCGAAAAGGCCTGATCGACAATGCCGCGGGAAGGACCATGTACGGCTTTTGGCTTCTGTTAGGACTTTGGGGGCCCAATTACGCCCAGGTAATCGGCCCTGCCTTCTACGAGAAGCTGGATTTCAAATGAAACTACATTGGGCCGCTGTCTGAATTTTTCTTGTACCCAAAACCTTTAAACCTCCTGATACCACGTGACAGTGGGAGCGGCTTCGGGTTCCCCAGCGATAGCTCATAAGATTAAAGGTTTCATCGGCTTTAAGGCGAAGGTTCATGGGCAGCTATCAGAAAGACTCTAAGTACTCCGTTTGAAGTCACACTTGAATCTTAACTACATCTTAAACTACTTATTCGCTACCAGTACTACACCTGCCCCCATGAATTTCCAAGCATGCCCTGGAAGCAACTCCCACAGGGCTGCGGTGTCAGGATTTATCGGGGCTTACCCAGTTCAACAAGAACAAGTTCACATACCTCAAACCCAGACCCCTTAGCCTTCATGGGGCCCGGAAGGGAAGACCTAGAGGGACTCTGGCATCTTCGCAGACTCCGGACTTCCCTGAGGTTGGAACTCTAGGCCAACCTTTGGGATTCTTCGGAGCAGCGCTTTTCGACCCACTAAACCCCCAAACCCCAAGAAAACCCATAAACCTGACCCCTCTAGAAGCCCTAAGCCCTGTTACACCTAGCTACAGGGGACTGGGCCTCGGAGGTGCGCAGGCTCGTTCATGGGCGAGAGCCCATAAAGCCCGGCAAAGGCCTTCCGGTTGGAGCGGCTGAGAGCATCCATCCAGTCGAGAAGGCGACCAACCTCGGCAATTGGGTTCTTCTTACAAGGCGTTGAGAAACGCACATAGTGCGTACAAGTTGTATAGTAAGGGTACCTACCTTATTTGCTAGAAAACCAAAATAGAGGTACTATGTTGTTACATGACCCATTCAGGGCAACCTAGTTCAAGTTCCTCAACCGCGGCCCTGCAGAGGCCGACCAACCTATCGCCCAGGCGAGGACATGTGTGAGGACAGTGTTGGCGTGGAGGGGGGGGGGGGGCGGGGGGGCGGCATGTGAGCAGAACGACAGAATGACAAGTACAACAGAGTACAACTGAACATGAACCAAAGCCACGATGGTCTTGAAGTTCTCCTTCGAGTGGGCGGTCCAGAACCTGGGGTTCAGAGGCCAGACACCATTGAACGTCCCCGCGCTCGACCCGCCGGGAAAAGCATGAAGGTCCAGGAGGACTTCGATGCCGAAGTCTGCCGCTGTTTCCAGGATCTGCTCCAGGGCATGAATTGGGATGCATATCCACTTATCCGAAGGCCTTTTGAGCCCCTTTGGGTCAAAGGCAGGATCGTTCCTTACTGGTTCTTTCTAGGGAAGTAGGGAATGGGGTAATTACCTCATATCTCACCAAATAACCCCGCAAAGGATGATTATTTAGGGTAGCTACAGGGTACCTAATTCCCAACAACCCTACTCCCTACACCTTCTACTACAAATCGCTACTAAGAACTCGTAAGCTTCTCGAAGGGATCCTCCACGATGCCATCTCCAGGTTTGATGGCCGTCTCTTTGCTGCCGCCATCGAAGGCACGTCCTGGAGCTCGCATTGATTGCCCCCCTAAGCCCCTAAACCTTAAACCCCCTAAAAGCCCTAAACCCCTAAACCCCCTAAACCCCTAAAGCCCCCCTACACCTGAAGCCTTTAAACTTTGGCTCTGGGGACACGAGGGTTAAGGGACCAGGCTTCAGAGGGGGCCCAAACATCTCAAGTGGGCTTGACAATATGGGGGAGGGGGGGGAGGCTTCCGTAGCTAGGGGTACCTTCATTGGAGCTCCTACGATCAGGATCTGCCCTATGCTTGGGTAGATGAGGGCAATACCCCCCTTTATTTGGGAAATACCCTCTGCAATGCCATTCCCGAAGCCGTAACACCCCCCAAGTCTAAGCGCTCAACATCTTGTGTTCCAAGCCCGCTCTCCTTTGATGACGTAGGAGGTATCATAGCTGATGCACCAGGTGATGGGAAGTCGCACCTTCCCTCGGCATGAGCTTGTTGTGTGTGTGTGTGTGCTTGTTTTTATGTTGGGGCGAGGGAGGGGTCGTAGTTAAGCGTGACAGGCAGTTCCGCCACCATGACAACTGACCCGCTAGCTTTTCGTTGTCTCTGTCATGGGCCCGAACCCCAGCGGCCCCAGCCATTCGCTCTTCGAGGTGAGCGTCTTATCCCAAACGCGCGGATCTGAGCGAAGTCCAGGGGTGTGACGTAGCCTTCAACATGCCAAGGCATAGGAAGTGTCCCGGAAACTTCGAAGACTGAGGGTTGCACGTGGACAAAAAAATCTCTCTCTCTCTCTCTCTCTCTCTCAGTCCCGACTCTGCATACGCACCAGTGATGGGAACCGGCCGAGTACTTCTGCGCCCCACAAATTGCAACTTAGTGAAGGCTCTGTCCCGCCAAGATGCTGCTCCGATGCTGCCAGAACAAGCTGAGAATCCGCTCTTCCTCGGCAGAAACAGCACAGGTCAGCTTGTACATGCAGACACACTACAAATTGAGGTTGTGGTGAGTATGGTTGTCTGTGATTCGCGCCCTTTCTATGCCACAAACGTTTTTTGTTGGGGGGGGGGGGGAGTTATGGGAAGGCAACCCTCAACCCTGAAACCCTACACTCTGAACCCGAAACCCTAAAACCCTAAACCCTAGGCCCTTAATTAAGTCCTAAACCCTAAACTTTAAACCCTGAATCCTGAAACCCTCTAAACCCTCAAGCCCTCTAAAACCCTAAACCCTAAACCCTAAACCCTAAACCCGCTCCTCGTAGCCGCTCCCCAGCAGGAGGTTGACTAAGTCCGACTCGCAGCCGAAATGCTGACGCCCCAGCGTCCCCAGCTCCTGGGAGGGTTTAGGGTACTTTTTGGGGTTTGGGGTTTAGGGTTTAGGGCATGAAGTTTAGGGAGAGGGTTTAGAGCACGAAGCTAAGTAGGACAAATGTACATCATGTGTATATTCTATGAGTCCCAAACATCTGCAGTCGTAGACCGTTTTCCTCTCGAGATATTTGTCGGATCCTGTATAAATGAATTCTTGATGTTTGCACCCAAGTGCTTGAAATAAGGGGCAGCACCCTTTATCAGATCACTGGACGGGACAGACTGCCGCTTTCTGGGAGGAGCACCTGAGGGATGTAAAGGACAAGGAAGGGTGTCCATTGTCAATGTTGGCTCTGGAAGCCGCTGTTCAGTCTGTCCTGGTATGTCTGTCAGCCACAAAGGGATGACAGCGCAGCTTGTGAGGCATTGTGAGGTGCATGCATGTCAAGCAGAAAACTCATCGGTGGCGCCAGCTTCGCACTTCCGAGAGGCCAAGTTACCACATACACACGGTCCGACCCTGCTACCAGCTCCGAAGCAAAATCTAAGAACGAACCTCAGGCTTCCTCTCCACCCTCAGAACGTCCCATTCCAAGCAGTTCTAACAAACACAACGCGGTACCGCAAGGTCTTGTGGCCGCTGTGATCTGTTGTGCCACTAACTGCCTGCCGGATCTGCATGGCGCAGGAACCAAGGACAGCTACGGGTGGGTAGTTTCTGTTTGTAACAGCCTCTCAGTATACAGGCTATAGGGGTTATACCTGTGGGAAACTAGCAACCTGAAACTGTCCTCGAAGGAAAGGAGGAATAGCACAAAGCATGGGCTCCTTGAAATAGATGCGCATCACTTGAGAATCGCCAGAAGCATGTCAAGATTTGTCAAGTGTGCACTCGGATTACTTGCAGTGACATGCTGTCCGGCAGCTTGCCAAGCTCTGCTGGCATGACGCTGACCCGCGCGCTTCATGCGCAAAAAGGTTACAAAAAAGCTCATGCCTTCTCCTGAACTTCCGGAAACAACCAGGAACAAAAGGATGAGGCTGCTTCGTCGAGTTTCAACTAGGGCTTTCAGCTAAAACTGAGATACGGCTCATGACCTGGCCGGAAAGCTCATAGAAGGATGGATGTGATGCGTTCGCAAATCCTTCTCTCAAATGGGTGAGAGATCTTCATTCCTTCATTCTCTTGCCGCAAGGCACCTCTCAGGCTGCGCTGTCAGGCGGCTCAGCGCTTTGCCGTCGAAGGCGCTGAAGCTCACCCTGCAGTCGAGCGCGGAAGGCTGGCTCGAAACGCCCCGTGAACGTGTTCCCAAGCATCGACGCCACCGACATTGCAGCGACCTTGTCCTGAAGCCGGGTGCCGATGGTGGTTTCGGAGTCCCCGGCCTCTGGGATGTAGTTCTGCAGCTCACCCTCGATGATGTCCAAAAGCCCGCTGACTTGTGAAACAAGCTCTGGAACTTGCTCCATCTTTTGCCGCAAGCTGCCGCGAAGCAAGTGCAACATAGAGTGCGCACTCTTACGGCTGAGCTTCTCGCGATTGTGCTTCGAGATTGATGACTGCTGACCATGGAAATGGTGACAGTACTTGCACGCCACTCCATGCGGGCAGTGTCGCAAAGCAAGCAAGACACACGGACGCCGGCAGAAGTGCGGGTGACCAAGGCTTCCCGCCACATCTGCATCTGAAAGAGCCACGTCTTCAGCGGCGTCTTCAGCGGCCTCGGTGTCCTTTTGGGCCTCCTCGGCTAGAGAAGGCGCTGTGTCCCTTGAGCTCTCAGTGCTCTCGAGGCTTTCAGTGCTTTCGGCCACGAAGGCAACGGGTGACATTCTCGCCTCTTGCAGCAAGCCCGCCAAGTACTCGTCCTCGAAGGCCTCGAACACGCTCGAAGAACTCTGCAGCCCCGACAAATTTCCTGGCATGCTGGCGAAACGCCTAACCGCCGGCACGTGCTCCTCGACATCGATGAAGGTGAACTTGGACTTCAGGTTCATCTCGCTGAGCTGGGTTAGCGGGACCATGGCCCAAGCAAGCAAACAAGAACTATCAGTTGGACAGTTGGCAGCCCTTTCACGACAAGCGATGCTGACGAGCACCAAGGATGCGCGCACAACAAGGGTTGCAAGTCTTTGGTGTTGTGGTTCAAGGCGCCCTGACCTTGTTGCGTATACGAAGGACGTCCTTTGAATCCTAGAGGGCATCGTACGGCGAGTCTCCTCCTGACTCAGCTGCGGGAACAACGTACCCACGTGCCCGACAAAGCATCCCACGTCCAGCGAGGAGGTGGCTTTGTTGTACTCCTAAGTCGTTTGCAAGTCTTGCAAAGCTGCAAAGTCTAAGGGGTAATATTCAACCTGTTTTGCTGTGCTCGCACCAGACTGCTGCTGAGCAGCCGGATTTCGTGTTGCAACAAGGTGCCCAGCCTTTAGGGACGTACACGCAGAGAAGCTTCAAGACGGTACATTGATGTGGCTGCTGTGGCTTCGGGGCAAAGCGTGCGGAGAGCCTCTGGATCAGCTCGGTAGACGTCAGGTGCCATGAAACGGTCGAAACCTGCAACATATCGAACCTGCCCGATGCCCGAGCTGCGCCTGATGGCCACGAGACTGGGAGTAGAACCAGTCTTCTAGGCAGAACCATCCCCCAACGTTGACCCCATCTGGCCTTGGAGGAGAGGGTTTAGGGTTTAGGGTTTAGGGTTTAGGGTTTAGGGCTTAGGGATCCAGGGGTTTATAGGGGTGTTTGGGTTGCAAGAGGTGGCTTGTGCCCACGGTTTAGCGTTCTACGTCCGCGCCCTGGACTATTCAGGCACAGTGGCAGCTCCCAATCGAGCACCGGGAATTTTCACACAAGAGGTGCTGATGGACGCATGATTCTGCCCAAGACCTAGAATAAGGTTCAACTCTTCTGCAGAAGGATGTGCCACTATGCTAAGCTCCGTGGCACAAAGCTGATGCGATTGGGCTTACGTGTTGGATTTGGTTTTGCCCCCATAGGCAGCTCAGTTGCACCAGCTCCGGATCCTCACGCGACATCCGGGCGGATCGGGCGATGCGCGTCCCAGTTCGGGTATGGAAAGGATTTTCAATCTTGTTCCAGTCTAATCATATGAATGAAACCACAAACTAAACAAGGCACACGCTTGCAAGCACATCCAAGGACAGGGGTCAGGAAAAGAGAGCAGCGTCAGTCTGGAAAGGCAGGGGTAGACTCACCGGGTCCCTGACCTTTCTTGCTCACCTGCATGTCTCTTCTCATGTGGGCTCTTAAAGAAGACCTTGCACGCAACAATTTGGCCCAAGCTTGCTGCGGAGAATAGACATTGACAACAGCACCCGTGCACCACGTTGGAACCGTGTCTTACCTAAACCCCGAACCCTATAACATCCAAGGCAGACCCATCACGGCCTGTGTACTGCGGGGTTTCCCTTCTTGGCTGCACTCATGGCCATGAAGACAAACAATCGTAGCCTCAGTCCAAATTCGCGCCCATGTCACAGAATGCTGGACGTTTCCGTATAGACACGAAATCCTAAACCCTGCAAACTCCGGCTTCTTGTGCGTAGGTTAATGATCGACCCTGAACCCTCTAAACCCTAAACCCTACACCCTCCAAACTCTAAGCCCTCTAAACTTTAACCCTAAACCCATGACAGGCCTTTGTGATAAAACAGCCCAGCGGGCACATGTCACATGCTCAGCCACAGTGTCGCCACCTTGGGTGGCGCAGTGTGGCCCGGGAGCCGCTGTTCAGCTCCCCGTGTGGCACACAAGTATAATTACATGGGGGGGGAGTTCCCGAAAATCAGGGGTTGTGCCCTGTTTTAAGGGGGTTCTTGCAGTATGTTGGGGTATGGAAGGGCTACCCCTAGTTTGGGAAATCCCCTCTGGCCGGGACAGCCTGCTACAAGCCGCAATAGTCACTACACCACGCGGCTAAAGACCTCATGAACCCCAAATCTGCACCTCATGTGCGGTGATCTTCGAACTCCTGCACCACAGCAGTGAAGGTGCAACCTTCGGACCTTGTCCAATTGAGGTTTTAGTGGTTTTAGCACTGCTGACGGAAGCCTGGCCACTTTCAAAGACCAAAACTCGCAATTTTCCGGAGGCAGCTTGCTGCGACAAGGGGGCTGAGATCTCGTGTTGGCCTGTTTGGGGCAAGTGGCCGACCGATGACCGGCACGAGCTTTCTTAAGGAAGTGCCTGATGCTGTGTGATCCTCGTGAGCTGGCAATAGAGGCTCCCACAAACCAGCGGACTGCTTTCTAGTGGAGACCCCCAGCAACATCCCGCAATGCGACCCTGCCCCTCAAGAAGCCGCATGCGTGACACCAGTACCCCATTTTGCCCCGCAAACCACAAACTCAACAACCCCAAGAAGCCACGCTCCGTGTCCACCAAGGACGAACGGCTGCGGATGCCCAGGGCACGGTGTCGCCGGGCCAAAGGGGAGCTGCAGCCCTGACACACTTGGGCACTTGGGGTCGAGGCAGTACATGAAAGAAAGCTGTACATGAAATCGAAATAGCCTGGTACTGTATGTATCTATCGAAATGTCTATCCGCACGTGGGACATATATATATATATATATGTGTATATGATGTATAATGTATGTGTGTGTATGCGTACTCAGCATTTTTAGGTATTTATTTATATACACATAGACAGCAGACGTATGACATACGTATGTGCATATCTCTATATATATATATATATAAATATTATATATATATATGGTACCCCCCCCCAGTGACCTACCCTTTTTCGCCTTGTCTCAAGTCACCCAGCTGCACTGCAAGCAAACTCGGTGTGCAATATAGCGTATTTCCTAGGGCCTAGACTAAAATACAACTAAAATGGCATACACGGGACAGTAGAAAAACCCAAAATACCAAAACCAAAAAAAACAAAAAAAAAAAAAAAAAAAAAAAAAAAAAAATCCGGAACTCTCAGGAATCCCTATGAGGCTTCTCCAAGAGTCCCGGAAAATTGGTATGTTTGCTTTTTTGGTTTTGTTTTTTTTTTTTTTGGTTTTTTTGGTTTTGGTATTTTTGGTTCTCTTGGTTTTGGTATTTTGGCTTTTTGGTTCGCATTCACGGTCACGAGGCAACAACTACGCATTTTTAAGTGTGCTTATGCTAATTGTGCTTTTCAGAAATAGTATACAAGTGGTCTTTCTAGTGCTTCAGAACTATTTGTTTCGTTATTATGTACGTAGAACCGCTTCGCTTCTTTTTCAACTAGTGTTCAGTGCATCTTTTGGTTGTACTCAAGTGTAGTAGACCTTCTTCAGCCATCACTTGGTGCTCTGGTAGCTAAGTTCGCATGGGTAATATTTGCCTGGTAAAAGCGATTAATTATCTAGAAGCAGCATTTGCAATACTTGTCTTGAGACAAAGCATTTATTGCTTAGAACTGTTTGCTTAAAAAGTGACTCCTACTCGTCCAGGGATACCCCAAAACCCTAGAATCCAAACTTCACCAGAGATTCTCCTGAAAAGCTTGCGCTTTTGGATGTTTTTTTGTATTTGTGAGTTTGCTTGTGTATGGCCTTCACTAAGTACTTTTCTAGGATTCTTGTGCATTTTTTTAAGCATGATTGTGCAAGTTGTGTTTTTCAAACATAGTATATAAGTGGTCTTTATTGAATACTTCACACATCTTTGTTTCATCGTTATGTAAGTAGAACCTCTTCTATTTCCATTATTGTGCATTTTTAAGCTTGCTTATGCAAATTGTGCTTTTCAGACATAGTATATAAGTGGTCTTTATTGAATACTTCAGCAATCTTTGTTTCATTGTTATGTAGGTAGAACCGCTTCCATTTCCGTTAGTGTGTATTTCGTATTTGGTTAAGTATGGTCCTCTAAATAGTATTCACTTGAGTCAAACTGGGCTATTTGCTTAAGAATTACTCTAGTAGTTAAATTCGCATAGAATGAATATTTCAAAAATAAAAATTGTTTCATGAATATGTAAACGTAAGGTATTTCAGTGGACTTTGCAGATAGTATTTCAATTATACTTTGCCTGGTATAAACACAACTGTTTCAATGCATTAGTTGCTCAACAAAGCACTATTTTCGCTTTAAACCACACTTTGCCATATTTTGGTTGAATATAGTGCTTATTTCGTATTTTGGTTGAGCACGGTCCTTTAAATGGTATTCGCTTGAGTCAAATAGGGCTATTTGCTTCATACTTACTCTAGTAGCTAAATTTGCATAGAATGATTATGTCAAAAATAAATAAAGTTTCATGAATATGCAAACATAAGGTATTTCAGTAGACTTTTCAGATAGTATTTGATTCATACTTTGCCTAGTACAAACACAATTGTATAAATACAGTAGTTGCTCAACAAAGCATTATTCGCCCTTTAAACGCACACTTTGCCATATTTTGGTTGAGAATGGTGTCTATTTCGTATCTTGGTTGGGTATGCTCCTTTAAATAGTATTCACTTGAGTCAAATTGGGCTTTTTGCTTAATCATTACTCTAGTAGTTAAATTCGCATAGAATCAAGAAAAATGTTTCACTATTTGATTAATACTTTTCCTCGATTGTATCAATAATTTAGTTGCTCAACAAAGCATTGATTGCCCTTTTAAACGCACAATTTGCATAGAAAAAACACAGATCTAAACATCTGAAAACAGCATTGTCCGCTTCAGATTCAAAATGTAGATTAATCCAATGCTGGCTCATCGGGGTCTGTGAGGTGGGTGTCCCAGTAACTGTCCTTCATCACCCGGTGATTAACTACGCGACTTTTGGGCCTTCGTTGTTGTTTTTTGCTAAAAAGGCCTAAAAAGGCCTAAGAAGGGCAGGTCGCTGGGGGGAGGGGGTAGCATATATATATATATGTATATATAATGGCCCTTGCCTTAAAGGGGGGGGGGACCCCGAAAAGTTACCGGTAACATTTCCAGGTCTCTCGCCGGGCATCTGGGAAAAACATGCAAACCCACAACACAATCCGTGTAACATTTCAAAGACATGAAAGAGACAAAGAACTAAAGCACGCATGTGTAGGTCTTTGCGTGGGTAAGACACACAAGCTAAAATGTTACCAAGCCTGGGGGGGGAGGTCTCCTGATAACAATTCCGACCGCCAAAAACGTTTCCACGAAACCATCGGTAACTGACCCCCCCCCCCCCTTGGAAACATTTCCTAAAGCAGGGCCATTAAATATAAATATAAATATAAATAAAAAAATAAATAAATAAATAAATATATATATGTGACGACGGACAAAATTACTTAGGAGAGCGCAACGTCGCGGAATCCCAGGTTCTCGCTTTACGACTGGCCCATATCACTTTACATAGTGTGGGACTGCCGGACCCCATCAAACTTAGGTGGCGCCCATATCGCTTTCCATGGTTTGCTGATGTTCGCAACAACTCGTGTCCACGGTAGTACTGGCTTAGACAAACATAGTTTACGCAGGCGTTCATATAAAATGGCCAGCCAATATGCACATAAATACATACACATATATGCATGTATATATATATATACTGAGAAAATATATATCTATATATATATATATATATATCCTAGATATGTATGTATGTATGTATGCATGTCTATTGGACATGTGATGTTGGCAAAAAAAGCCACTGCAGCAGCCCGGCCTCGTCCTGATTGCGCCGCTTCGGCTTCTGGTAGATGCCTCAAGAAGGTTTGGTTTAGGGTTTAGGGCCTCAGGGTTTAGGTTGGCAGTTTTTTAAAGACAGCGGGTGGCTCTTGATGCTGGGAACATGGCAGAACCTAGGAGTTCATGGTGCACGAAAAGGTAAGCCCTATAAGCCTCAGTACGCCCTGTAAACCCTCAACCCATTTCTACCAGCGTAGTGCCCAAACAGTGAGAGGCCATGTGAGCCAAAACGTCGAAAAGTGACGACAGCGTTGGCATTTCGCGAACGTCCAAAAGCGACATTCAGCGCACACAGAAAAGTGAGCAGGCCGCGAGGCCACATCTACCCTACCCCTTCTTACCCTGCACTTTGCAAACTTTTTTTCGTGTTGACACACCGGGGATCACAAAACCCGCTGACACCTATAGAGCCTGAATTCGATCGGGCGGCGCTCCGTGCTGGGATCTTTGAAGAGCTGCTCCTGTGGGAACCGCTTAGGCGCAGAATCTCCGACACGAAACACTCTTAACCCCCGCCTAACAAAAACTAAACCCTTAACATGCTAGATTTCCATCTGTGAAGTTCCCGGTTTGAACAGGGGGTGACGTGTGGCGATATTCGGAGAAAGGATAAAGCTTTCAGACAAAACGAGCTAGCGCTTCTCCAGACAGATTCACAGGAGAGCGAAAAAAGAACTTTGGGGGCCATACTATGGGAAATGAACTACGCCCAAAAGGGTACGCTTTTCTTGCAAGAGCCAGGACTCTGGCTCAAACAGCACGATCCTTCTTATAGGCTGGATGCAGGCCCGCGAAACGCGCGGCGTCGAGAATGGACTGCCGTCTTCTCAGCCAATGACAAGAGCAAAGTAATGGCAACGTGGTCATACGCGCCAGCTCTACATGAAATGAATGCCCGTTTCAGTGTCAACGCCCTGAGCCCTGAAATCCGCAAAAACAATCAAGCAAGTGAATTCTAGGGGGCGTCTCCCCAAACAGACGTCGGACGCAACCCTGCAACCTGCAACCTGCAACCCTAAACCCTAAACCCTAAACCCGAAACCCTAAACCCTAAACCTGCAGAGGGAGGGGAAGCCGGCATGTGAAGCCCTTGATCCAAGGTGCCGCTCCCTGAACCTAGCGAACCCTGGCCCGTCCTGATGCTTCAAGAAGGCGCCATCCTGACAGAGGCCCGTGCGGGTTTAGGGTTTAGGATTCAAAGTGGGTTCTCCTCTGCCTTCCTGCAGCTGTACTCACAGTGTATACCATCTCATACCCCTCTTTGCGGCTGCCGGAAACCCCCCCCCCCCCCCCCCGCTTCTCTTGTTTTGAACTCTCTTTAAGAAGGTGAAAATCCCGGCCCTCTTACATATATATATATATATGACTATATCCGCCGACCCCCTTTGTCGCCGTCAAGAAGCTGGACTCGTACCTTTCCCGCTGCCCTTCCCCATGGACCCGCGCGGCTTGCTTCCTACCTGGATGGAACCACGTGTATGGTAACCCACCTCCCTCCCGCGTTTCGTGACCCATTTCCCTACCCCCCCCCCTCCCCTGCGCCCCCGCAAAAACCCACCCCCCCACTCCCTACCCCGCCTGCCTAGCCGCCCCCCCCCAAGCGGGGGAACGCGTTTGTGTTGGTTGCACCTTACCCCCCCACAGAAAAAGGACCAAAGATTTTTGGGTGATCATCCGCAAGATGCCCGGCGGTGCCCGGACGTCCTTGTCCTGGGGGTCGGCGGCAGCGGCGTCAGCCTTTAAATCGGGCAGCGCGAGGTCCCCAAGGACCGAGCAAATGCGGACCTTTTAACCCGGGTCGTCCCGGGAATAGCCTTGCTGGCCTCCAGAATTAGGCCGAACGCCTGTGCCGCCGACCTTTCGCGGCCCGGTCGGTTTTCGTGGGTTGAGGCACGAAAAATGGGACGGGCGCGGATGCCCCATGATGCCCCCCAAGGGGCGCGCATCATGAGCATCAGCGGGTTCAGCCCGGGACCCCCAGGCGCGCATCAGGGGACCCCGGGGGCGCATCAGGAGCATGATGCCCCCCAAAAAGCGGGCATAGAACCCTAAACCCTAAACCCTAAACCCTTGACGGATCTGCTCGCCCCGCGTTTCTGCCTGCGCTGCCCGCCCATGGGCGCAGCCCCTTAAATAACTTACTTCACTGATGACAAGCCACCCATAAAGCCAAAATCTCAAACCCTAAATCTTTGCTCCCCTTTTTTCGAGCCTCAATGAACACAGTTTTTTTAGATACTCCAATCATCTCCAATGAAGCCGGAGGGGTTTTGTACAAAGCAAAGAACTAAGTAACTAACACGCATCCCAACAAGACAATCGAAGCCCGTCCTGCCAGGCCCAGGGCATGCCAATGCCGTGCCTCAACTCCTCGCTGCTCTCGCTCCTTGGGTATGGGGTGCGAGGGGGGTCATCGTCTGTAGGGCGCCAGGCTTTGGGGGGGTGTACCGTCACTTCAGTAAGTTGTGGTCCCCTTTTTTGGGGCTAGATGCAGAAGATGGACGTGTAAGGCTTAAGCAGCTGCTTCAATAAGTGGCCTTGGGCTTTTTGGGAGACAACTTCAGGATCCGGAACCTCCCAACCTCCTTCAACCCTAGCACCTAGACCCTCAATGAACCCCAAAATTCTAAACCCCTAAACCCTAAACGCCAAATGCCAAACCCGAAGGTCCCCTCTTCAACTGAGGCGAGTGCAGGCCAGGTTCCCACTTTCCTCAGACGACGCACTTGGAAGATCAAGACCCGGAGCTGCGGGAGACTCCTGCATGCTGCGTTTCTACTACAACTAGGACGACGACGACGACGACGACGACGACGACGACGGCTACTGCTGCTGCTACGACGACGACGACGGCGGCGGCGACGATGACGACGACGACCGACTACCGCTACTAAATAGTACTGCTTACTATCATGATGGCAGAGTCTTGCTATGATGACAATGATGACAACAAAAGAATCATTACAGCTCGTGTTTGAGGAGTGGGGGGGAGTGAGTAGAGGTACTGGTACGTGGTTAGCAACGTTTGCTGTTTTTAAAGGGAGTTCAACAGGGAAACTCGGCTTCAGGAGTTCATGTTTGGACACTTAGGGCTTTGCGGCTTTGTGGGGTGTATATGCGTTCGCGTTCCGCGTAGTCGACCCCCCCGCCCCCACTGGCATCCCCCCCCCCCAACCCGGCCCTTTAAACCTCAAAAAACCACGAAGCAGAGGGGGGTGGAGAGAAACCCTCAACCTAGCCCCAAACCCTGAACCCTAAGCCCTAAAACCTAAACCCGCCAATTAACCACAGGGGGGAGAAGGGTAAACCCGAAACCTTAACCGCTTTAGCCCTGAACCGTAAACCCAGCACGAACCACAAGGGGGAGAGGGGAAACCGTGAACCTAGATTACCCCAAACCTTGAACCCTAAACTCTAAACCCACCGTGAACCAATGGACCAAGGGGTCAGAGTGAAGATCCTGAACTCTACAGCCTAACCCTAAACCCATGAACCACAGACCATGAACCCTGGGGGGGGGGGGGGGGGAACCCAAAACCTGAACCACGGGGGGGCGGCTATATGGTGGGGGCCTAATCTCTGAGTGCTGGCTTTGGGGAGATGGCAGCCTCGTCACCCCTTCTTTTTTTTGTCAGAGTGCTTGCAAGAGATCGAAGCACTTGGCAGGCTCACGAGAGAGGTCACAAGAGTCACAATGTATGGAGCTGTCACACACGTCGCCGTTGACTGAAAGCAGCGCCGCTGGTGGGAACAAGGTCTTGTTGTTCTGGCAGGTTGCCGAGTTGCCCTGTCCAACAATGAAGCTCCAGCCAGGCTTGCTCCAACATGTCTCCAGTGTCGTTCCCGAGTTCCACTCAGGACATACCCCGCATGCTGACATGAAGGCACTGAGCGTCAGGTTTCCAGATGGTGAGATGGCTAAGGGATGCGACAAGGTCCACCAGAATCCACATCGCTTCGCAGGTCCGCCCCACACGCGATGAAGCTTCTGAGGCGTCGCGGATCGGACGATCACGTAATCAACGATCCCACCGGCGCCCGGATCTTGTTTGAGCGCATACTTCTCGGCAGACTGCTTCAAACTGTCAAAAGCGGGATCGCTTTCGTCTACGATTTCAAGATCATCCGGCACTGGGAAAGCATAGACCTCTGTCAAGTTGCGCACGCCCCGGCCTATCTTCGAACTTGGTTGCAAGGCTGCTTTGACTTGCAACATTGTCAGGTGTTCCACCGAATCATCGATGGCAAACGCAGCACAGACCATGCTGTGGATCGCAAAAGCTCGCATGACACGCGACAGGCCCCAGGCAATGCTATATGCCTCTAGACAGGCCAGATGGTACGGTAAGATTTGATTTGGCTGACAATGCTGACGAGCCAAAATGCACCGTCAAAGCTGCTAGTTCAAACCTGGTGAGCAAGCATGATCGACAACGGGTTTTGCCCACAGGGTGCTCCGTCCTCTGCATCCGCGGACGCTTGCCCATCTTGCTCGAAGTCATGAGGGCTGTGCACGTCCTCAGACCTGCTCCGAAAATCGTAAGGTTCTTCTAGGGTTTAGAGTTTGTACATGGTCTAGGAGGTCTAGGAGTCTAGGAGTCTAGGAGTCTAGGAAATCGCTGAACTCCATTTCTGTGCCACCCCGCCCCTTTCATTACTTCCCTAGGATGGCCCTCAACTTAAAACCCTCAGAAAAATACTCCTGAATATGATCCGCTTGAACCCAACAAGGGAAAACATGAAATATGCCAAAGGCCCACCTAGTTCAAAGTTCCCCTGAACCTTAGAGGTTCCCTCAGCCCTTCCTTCGGGTGTGCTCGTCTTCGGGAATCGGACGCGGAGTCCTTAGGCTCGGGCTGTGGTCGCCTCGGCTCGGCAGGTGGGGTTCTTCTACGTTCGGGGTTCTGGGCGGGAATTGCAGGGGATTGGTTCTGTGTTAAAAAGCGGGCCCGTTCATTTGAAACAGGTACTCTGGAGAGGAGCCTAACCGATGCCAGATTAAAAAACAGCGACTTGGTTTTTGATCATTCCCCCAAACGACATGCAGCATTATGCAGCGGGTCTGAAACCGAATTGAAGGATGTTGCTCAAAGCAGCCATTTTTGACAGCTGAGACGCGAATGATGCGTAGCGGCGGCATCTCTTCACCCAGGCCCAAAAGGCGCCTTGGCAGCAGCAGTATCGCCACGACTTGACGATCAGCTTGCCAACCTTACGAGTACGGAGTACCATGCATGGGGTGCGTTATCGAGCCGAGAGGCAGCCGATCGCGACCGTCAGGAGCCATCTCCAACACCATGTCTGGCACGCTGCCATCGCAGCTAGGGCCGCTAGGACCAGTAGGGCCAGTAGGGCTTGGGGCTTCGTCTGCGAGAAGCAGGAGATCGTGTGTGCCACTCCGTGTGATGGGAGCCACTGCGCTAGTGGGTCTGGAGAGTCGTGGGCCGATGGAATTCTGACCGTGGCTGCCGTGGCTGCGGGTTCGCAGCAGTTGCCGGCCAACCGGACTGGCGTCGCCAAGTGGTCCGATCGCCAACCGACTTTGGGCCGCGCTCTGCGGACGACTATGGGCCGCGCTCTGCGGCCTGCTTTTGCGCTGCTCATCGAGGAAGCCTGTGCTGTAGGAGGGCAACCTCTTGTCGGCTTCCCTGAAGACGATGGCGCCGCTCTGCATCAGCCTTTCCTCCGAGATGGAGCAAGGGGGGGGAGAAAGGGCAGAGTGGGCAACGGAAACGTGGAGTGTACGGGGTGTCGCAGGATGTCTCATGCGTCTTGGTTTTCGGAGCTTGGGTTGTGATATATGGACGATAGGAACATGGGACATGCGCTCAGTTGAATCTCGGTCTGCGGCCTCTCTACGTTGGCGTCTTTGGGAATGATCCGCCTGATCGCCTCTGCAATCGCCCAACCACGATGGTTCCAGGCAATCCCGACTCTTCGAGTGCAACCTACAACCTCACCCTAATTTGAGCCCCTAAAACCCCCTAAAAGGGCTCCTGCATCCGCTGCGATGGGGCGCTCTGAGGCCTTCGAAGCCGCGGCTTTGGCTTGGCGCTGCGGAGGCTTTCGTGGAGGCTCCGGATGACCTGTGAAAGGTACGGGGGGGGGGGGGGGGGGGGGGGGGGGGCCAATGTGGTCTCCTGATTAGTGTGGGGGGCCTCCCCCCCCCCCCCCCCCAAACGAAATCCACCCCGCAAGAGGGTCACAAAAAAAGGGACCCCCCCATACTAATTTTCGGCCCCGGGCCCCCCCCACCGGCTCCTCTTCATTTCCTCTTCGCTCCTCTTTCCTCTCCTCTTCCCTCTCCTCTTCCTCTCCTCTTCCTCTCCCTCTCCTCTTAGGTAATTACGCTCAGGTAAGCTCAAAACTCCGAGTTGAAGCTGCTCTTCTTTTGCTCTTTTATTTCCTCATCTTGTTCTCTTTTTTTCTCTGTTCCGAAACCCATGCCCGAAAAAACTTGTCATTATTGTAGGGGGGGTAACCAAATTTTTTTCCCCTCAATTATTGTTTGAAAACTTTTCATGATTTGGAGGGGTCCACACTAATCAGGATACGACATTATCCGAGAAAACCAAACCATCGACAGTGCCCCGGTGTAGGCCCTTCCACCCCAAGTATAACTGTACATATAACCCAACTGAAACCACATTAGGGGCACTTCAGGGGCACAAGTGGGTTATAAGTACAGCTATTATCGAGTTATGAGTCCCCTAAACCTCTAAACCCCGAAACCCTAAACCTAAGTAGCATGAACCTCCAAGTAAGCCTAAACCCTAAACCCTAAACCCTAAACCCTAAACCCTAAACCCTGAACCCTGAACCCTAAACCCTAAACCCTAAACCCTAAACCCTAAACCCTAAACCCCTCATAATCCCTCAGAAGCGTTTTCCAAGAGCAGCCTCCTTGCTCGCCTGGGTGGCCGAGGCCTTGGCTTCGTTCCGAAGCTTGGGAGCCATGAGGCTTAGGGTTTAGGGTTTAGGGTTTAGGGTACAGGGTTTAGGGTTTAGGGTACAGGGTTTAGGGTTTAGGGTACAGTGTTTAGGGTTTAGGGTTTAGGGCTTAAGCGGCCTACAATCCCTAAAGCGCTCAAAAAAGGCTTCAATCCAAGCCACCGGTCTCTTCCTGGAGCTCCTGCTCGGGGATTGCGGGGGCGCTCCCCTGACGCGCGCGCTCGGGCTCATGCTGTCCATGCGACGGATCTCCGGCTGGTCGCTGATGGCCAGCACCTTTTGGTCAAAGGGTTTAGGGTTTAGGGTTTGGGGTTTAGGGTTTAGGGTTTAAGGGAATTTAAACAACTCTGCGAGATGTCGACAGCTGATATGCAGCTCCAGACCTCCAACATACCGATAAGAATGGCCGGCCTGCCGTGCATGCTTTGGGCTTTCGGTATCTGCTATTCTTGCAAGAACCCCAAGCCCGAAACTTGAGTGTTGCCCTGATTCAAGTTGCCTGCGCTTCAGTCGGGGACGTGCCTTCCAGGGCCGGAAGCCTTGTGAAGAAACGCGGTTCAGGGATTTGCGGTTTGGGGCTCTAGGGACGGGACCCTACGGGCTATTGGGGCCCAAAGTGCTTTTGACCTGCGGCCAGCTCCTTACACTGTGGTCTCGCTTTGTGGGGTTCCCTTCGGACCACTCGTCTCTTGTAGTGTTCTGAAAAGGTGGCCTTGGACTACTTTATCCGATTGCCATTGCTCCATCAAGTCTCTGGTTTCTGAGGCGTCGCTTCATGACAGCTGCAGCCCTCATCAGAGAAACTACCCCACGTCCACTGCAGCTGCGAAGAAGCAACCCAAGCACAACCGCAGCAAAACGCAAACGGAACAGCCAGGCATGCTTGAAGCTTGGAGCTTGAGGCAAGTAATAACAGATGCTGTCTGCTGAAGTCACATGGAAAACATGAACCGTAAACCCCACAACTCACAAAGGCTCGATGAGCACACAAAGACATGGCCGCAGTTCAAACGAGGTTCCCTTGCAGCATAGGTATGTTTGATCTTTTATAACGGAATTCCCTATACAAGTTCCTACAGAAAGGTAAGCCCTACTCTCCCTGCAACATCCCACCATCCTGTATATGCCTTATGTAAATACCTGCGTCTCTCTGAGTCCCTGAACTTATCAGCCCTGGAGACTCTAAACCCTGAACCCTCCCAAACCTACGCAAAAACTCCTAGCTTGGAACAACCCCCCTGCTGTTGCCCAGAGCTGCTCCAAGAGCTGCGGTTCGGATGGAGGCGGCCTAGGGCCTCAGCAGCTTAAGTTTTAGGGCTTTGGGGTGTTAGGGTCTAGGGTCCTGGTCGAAACGGAAATAGTGTTGGCTCATATTATTTGTGCCCAAGGGCCTCCTATTCTCGGATGAACCTTTGTACACCTCTTGTCCTGGGTGCTGAGGCGTTTGTGGGGTTTTGTTTTAGGGATGCTTCCGGGAGCCTTCAGGCTCCCCCAACAAAAAAGCCCCAGGTATCGTGCCAACTCCTGCTTCTGTTAGCAGAAGTCCATTCCGAGATGCGGGACGGGGACGAGGGTGGACAGGCGAGGTCATCTGCGGACCAGGGCGGTGGGAAGGCGTAGTACTCGTAGACCTCCGAAGTGAAGCACTATGCGGCAGCTTTGAGCTTCAACCTTAAGTGGCAGAGGTTGAAAGCATGCAAGCGCGCCCACGACGCCCCACAGGGCGTCGGAAAGCCTCAAAGATGCACCAAGGGCCTCCGGGGCATTCGCCGCGGCCTCCTCCTGTGCTTCCTCGCCTGGCGGCGTGGACTCGGCAAAACACCCCTGAGAACCCCTTGCTGCGGGCCCAAAAAAAAACCCTGTCAGTCAACCTCTTTGCTGGTGCCGAACTTCCACCCTTAGTTGGCGGCTGCTCCCTGCCAGGCATGGAAAGGTTGCCCAGCTTCCATCCAATACCAATGACATCATGGGCCAATTAAGCCAGAAGCCCACCAAAACCCCCCAAAACCGGAACCCTGAACCATGAACCGAAGTTTCCGGCCTACTCGCTGGCTACTGGCGCTCGTGGGCCTGGCCTGGCTCTTGGCTCACGGTCCCGCCCCCACATCCCTGCAAAAAACGAAGGTAATATTGAGCCAAAAACATTTTGGGCACAGGAAATAGGGTCCTGCGCCAGAGTTGACTTAGGCCACTAAGGCATAGTCCTGGGACTGCTAAGTGAAACAGAAACCCACAAGCAAGGCCTACTGAGGCCCTAGTAGCCTTGGAAACAAAAGGAAACTAGGCCCTAACTAGCCATCACAGAGCCTAAGACCCACAGCCCACAAGCCTATGAAAAGTTCAGTCAGGCCATTCCAAACATATTCTCTGCAGCCACGGACCCCCTGCCGAACAGTCAGATTCAAGTGCGCAATTGCTAAATGCCTGAAGAACGTGCCTTGTGGACAATGGTAAGATCTGGCTCCAAGACTGTGCTGTCTCCAGCCAGTTCTTCTGTGCAGAAGGTCTCCTGGCCAGCTATCGGCTCAGGGTTTACTGCGAGGCTCAGGCAGGGAAACGATCAAGTAGGCTATGCTTCTGGGGGGAGGTGGCCGGGAGTGAAAGCACGTTTTATAGGTTTTCGGAGGTTTGCGACTGAAGAATCCACAATGTTGCACCTGCTTTAGTGCAGGCCCCCCGCCCCGAACAGTCGAGGCTGGATTTCACCCTCTTTAAGCGGGCCCGGGATTTTATATGATTTCAATGGGGAGGAATTTATGTAAATTGAAATGGATCCATATGAGTTTAAAAGGGATGAGTTTATATGAACTTAAAAGGGATCCAAATGGTTTTTACAAGGGATGAGTTTATATGAATTCAAAACGGATCCATGTGAATGGAAAAGGGGTGAGTTTATATGAACGTAAAGCGGATCCATATGAATAAAAGGGAAACCTTAAACACCAGAAACGCCTATAACGACCTTCGACATGTTTCGGAGTGTCAAGGAATCTGACTACGTCTCGACAAGCGCATAACGAAGAGAATGCAAATATCCCACCCCCCCCCCCCCCCCACCCCCCCGGCACTATAATCTAGTAACGTGTTGAGAATTCGCCATATTGAGGGCTTGTTTTCAAAACTCCTGATGTCTCCGTTGGTTCATAGACCCTTTTCAGAGGGCCTGACAGCTTCGAATACAAACCCTGTCTCTGCCTTTGCAGTGCATGCGCTGCTGGCTATACCAAGTAATATACGTTCACTATCTTAAATGTCAAATCATGCTTTTGTTCTTGTATCAACCGGCTAAACTATTCCTATAACATTATTGTCATATTCTCAGATCAGTGTATTAACTACTACAAGTACATACTATACTATAGTTCTGACATTCTATTCCTCTGTTATTCCATGACGAAAGTAATATAAGATACAATTGTATAATCGAACCATTGCATTATGAAATTGTGATATTCTGATATTCTTGTGCTTTTGTTGTATTGATACATTCCTGTATGCTTCTCTTGTTATATTGGTGCATTTCTTATTATAATAATATATTGCTATAATACTACAGGGAAATTTTCATTCGTATATTACGATATTTCCAACATATTTCGGAGATTTTTCAATACGTGAGTATATGATGATAATATTTTATGTATGTTAGCAATATACTAAAAAAGTGCTATACTATTCCTACCCGTATATGCTCAAATTCTCACAATCTTTCATGACATTATGATGTACTCTATCTTTTTATGATGCTATATTATTTTGTGTACTAGTGATTGTATGCTGCATACATATATATATATATATGTATATATGTGTATATTTGTAATATTTATTATTTATTTATATGCTCATTTATTTACTTATGTATGATCAAACTCGTATCAATTGTATACTTTTGCATGTGTGCAGTTTACCCCTAGACTTCCTAGTGAATACGCTGAAGCGTCAGCCAAGTGACGTAGTAGCTCTCGTCCGGCTGCGGCTGGAAAGTCACAGCTTGCACGTCCTGTCGGACAAACCATCCAACAACAGATCGCATCGCTCATAGCAATAGTATATTCATCTGAGAATACGAAAATTATAGCAGTATGATGATATAATGAGTTGTTCATCTCCTGCTTAGTAGAGTCGGCGCCTGCAACTGAGTTGTGCATTTTAGGCTCGGACGACGATCCGCGAATGGTCGCCGCGCAGCATGGACAGCGCTGCTTGCGCCGGCTCTTCTTAAAAACTCTGATCGCTCGAGTCGATTCACGGCCGAGCCTGTGCTCTCCTTGGACTATGGGCCCTTTCTGTTTAGGTCTCTGTATCTCTATCTTCATTGTTGAAACAATTGTACTTACGGTACAGTACCGAACAACGGGCCAAATCCCCAGCGAGGTTCATCCTGGAAAAAAACCCGTTGCCCAAAGCGCCCAAAGCGAGATCCAGGATGTACATGGAGTCTCTAACAAGGTACCCAAGTGAAGAGTGCCGAAGTCGGCAAGATGGACACATGATCATGGTTGCTCTGGGCGCCAGGTTGCTCTAGGGCAGCCGCCCTCTGGGATAACAGATCCCTCTCAGTACTTGCCCCCGCGTAGCGGCCGTTCAGCGGGAAAACGGACTGGTAACGTTGCCGACTTCTCGTTCCGGCTCAGCCGGAAAACTCACCGGCAACATCGCCGCGATTTCTCTTCCCCTTGGCCACCATGTCACCATCTCCCTGTTCGGGAGAACTCCCCAATCATACAAACTGCACGGGGCTGTTCTGTGTCCCTTCGCCGTACAAAGTGTACTGGGATGGGGTTCGGTCTGGCTAAACCAGCATGGCAATACTTGACTCACTCAGGGGAAGCGAAACGCAGGTTTACAAATGTTGAAACACGGGTTGAAACACATACATAAAGTTGATAAAAGCTGAGCCTTATGGCCTCCTTTATGGCTATGCCTCCTGTGCATGTTTAAATTTTAAATTATCACACGGAGACGACGGATCTCTCGTTCCAGGCCAGCACGCACGTCTGGCTCGAGGTGCCGGGTGAACATCTCACCGAACATGGCTGCCACCGGCAGGGATGCGATCTTGTCCCGAAGCTGGGCGCTGACGGTGCTGTCACTGATGGCGTCGTCTACCGTGGCTCCCAGCTCTCGCAGCTCTCCCTCGATGATATTCAAAAGGCCAGTGACCTGCCAAAACATCTCTGGCACTTGCTGCGACTTCTGCAAAAGGCAGCTTCGCAGCAGCTGCAGCTTACTGTTGCTGTCCATCTTCTTCAGCTTCTCACGAATACGCTTCGACAGTTCTGGCTGCTTCTCATGTGGATGGTGGCATTGCTGGCAAGCCACTCCATTCGGACAGTGTCCATAAGCGAGCAGGAAACACGGTCGTCGGCAGAAGTGCGGGTGACCAAGGCTTCCCGGCAAGCCATCGCTCGGCTCAGGAGCAGCTTGAGTGTCCACGTCGGGGACGACTTTGGCTGGTGTCCGTGTTCGGTTGCCTGTATTGTCAACATTCTCGACAAAGGCGATTGGTGACTTCATGGCCTCCAGCAGCAAACCTGACAAGTACGTGTCCTCCTGAGCCACCTCTCGGAGCTCAAGCGAGTTCAAGATTGCAGGGTTGCTCGCCGAACGCCTGAGTACTGGCTCTGCCTGGCGCTCCTCAATGTCAATGAAGGTAAACCTGGACTTGATCTTTAAGCTTCCGAGCTGCGCGCGTGCAATCATGGTTGCAGGCTGAAACGGAAGTTGTGGCAAACGAGTCTATTGTCTGTCTCGGGCCAGCTGGAAAGCTGCGCTGCCCCGCGGAGTCGTTTCATGAATCTCTCTCCTATCTTCTCCTCTGCTGATGTCGGACGGTGCATGTAGGGATGTCACATGCTTTGAAACCCCGCAGTGCCTGCTGCTTGGCTTTCTCGCTGGTGCACGCATGCACAGAGCGCAGGTCCTCCATCGAGGATGAATTCGACTTGTCTACGGCCTAGTTCCTGCGAACAGGCCTCCATGATGCCGCCGAAGGTATCCACGCATGTGGGCAAGTCTTGCAGCTGCTGTAGCTGTAGCTCCTGGCACACATGGACCATAGGCCAAACCACTCTTGAAGGGATGGAACTCAACGTGCCGCACATAACCCAAACCTTGAGCTTTCTAGACGCGACGTTCACTAGCTTAATCAGGCGCTTGGTACATCTCGCGCACACATGTGCGTTTGCCTTAGCTTGTGCATGCGCCCTTCGTCATTGCCGCTACATGTCAGGAACGATGCGTTCTTGCAAGCAGTCGTTCCTATGACGTCTAGTTGTGGGGTCCAGGCCAACGGGCCTCCGGATCAGATCAGCTGTAAACTCTGCAAAAACTGCCAGCCTTCACCTCCTCTCCATGCCACTCTGGCAGATCCTGCAGGGACTTTTAAAGGGACGTCGTGGCATCGCTAACTTCGGGCTTGGTGCTTACAGCCCATCATGACTGAGGGTTTAGGGTTTAGGGTTCAGGGTTTAGGGTTCAGGGTTTAGGGTTCAGGGTTTACCCTTCAATTTTCGCCTTCTCAAGCTGCCCGGCTCCTGCCTAAGACCCTGAGGACCAATTCACGAGCAGGCTTCTTCTAAACCCCAAACCCGAAACCCTAAACCCTAAACACTAAACCCTATGAACCCCCAACCCCCCAAACCTCCGATAGCCCAAACCCCAAACCCCAAACCCTAAACCCTAAACCCCAAACCCGAAACCCTAACCCCTAACCCCTAAACCCTAAACCCTATTAACCCCCCCCCCCACCTGGCCTCCTGGCATCCCAGCTCCTCGGGTGCCACTTTGTTGCCTCCGCACGACTCTCAGGGACCCAGAGATCGCCCAAGGATAAACTCATGTTTAGGGTTTGTAGGGTTTGAAGGGCTTGTAGGGCTTATAGGGTTTAGAGGGTTTATGGGGTTTAATTATAGGGTTTGCAAGGGTTTGTAGGGTTTGTAGGATTTAGGGTTTAGGGTTTAGGCCCCAAAACCCCAAAAATGAACTCCACCCCTCGCCCTAAACCCTGAAACCCCATAACCCCCAACCCCGAAACCCCCAACCCAACCCCCAAAACCACCCGCCTGACCGTGCACTTCGGGACTTGCACCAAGCCAGTAGGCCGATGACCCCGGCCAGGCCCACAAGGACCTCGAGGTAGCTCTGGGATCACTTGCAGCTCCTTGTGAAGTCTGCTTAGGTATGTGCCGGGGCACTGCAAGGGCGATCGCCGTGGTGGTGCCGGCCACTGGCGTTGGGTCCCACAGGCTCACCCCTTCATAGGGGGCCGGGACCTTTCCGCTCAACAGATTTAGGCTTCAGGGATCTTTAGGGTTACAGTATGGGTGCTGGGTTTCGGGCAGACGTCGGAGTTTGCGGGGTGAGGTTCAGGAATTTCGGGCTGTGTGTTGTTTAGTATTGAGGGCCCCGAGAACGTTCCAACAGGACAGCTGCATTCGCAGACTGATTCCCAAAGCTCTGAGGTCGAAGCCGTTCTGAAAGCGTAGATGCCGACAGGCAGACCAGCAAAGGAGTTGCCCGCCTTGTCCTGGACCTAGGCTAGCTTGGCACTTTGAACCCTCCGAGTTTCCAAGCGCACAAATTCAACGTTGGGATGCGCAGCGGCTTGCGGCGAAGAAGGGACTCTCCCTTGCGGACTGCGCAGGGACCACAGTGCAACGGTGGTTGAGGCGGTTTCCTGCGTTTCCCTCACGATCCTGACATAGAGATCAACATCCTGAAAGCCCTCAACAAACTGGCCTCACGTGAGGCTTGCTTCCCTCCAAGTGCCCAACATTGTGGGATCGCAAACCGTTCTTGTCTACATCTGCACGGGCCTACGGGTTAGGGCGTCAAGACACGACTGCGCTGGAGGCCAGTCTTCAGCAAAGCTACAAGCTTGAGAAGGGGCCGAGGCCATTTAGAAACTTCAACCCTTGTCTGGGAAGGTCCCAGCAAGACAACTAGGATACCAGCAAAAGGTATCTAGGATACCACTTTGAGCCTGTTATGAGACTTCTTGAGGGCAAAACACCTTAAAGCCGAAACCCTTGAAGCACGCCTAAACCTTACTTAAACCTTTAGGGTTTAGAGTTCAGGGTTTCAAAGTTTAGGGTTTCTTTTCCAAGCCTTAAGGGTTTCTTTTCGGAGCCTTAACAGGCACACTAGGGTTTAGGGTACTTTGGGGTTGAAAGTTCAGGGTTTCGAGATTAGGGAATCCTCAGGCACCCTCCCAATTTCAAGAACAAACAACCTAAACCACTCCCTGACCACAGAACCCTAGACCTAGCCCCAAAACCCTGAAATCAAACTTCAAAGCCAAACCCCTCTCCCTAGCACAGTCTGGCCGTCTTGCACGAGCAGATGTTATCCGCGTCTTTTTTTTTTAAGGTTATCTGCGTCTTTAGTTTTGGGTTGTCTGCGTCTTTTTGTTCTGGGATATCTGCGATTTGTTTTTTTACTGTGGTTTTCCTGCAGGGCATCACACTTCTGGCTTCCACAGAGGGTTATCTGCGTCTTTTTTTTGAAGCGTAATCTGCGTCTTTTTCCGGGTTTGGGGTTTAGGCTTAGGGTTTAGGGGTTTGGATAGGGTTTAGGGTTTAGGGGTCAGGGCTTAGGGTTTAGGGTTTTTGTAGGGGTAGGGGTCAGGGTTTTGTTTTGGGGGGTTAGGGTTTAGGGTTTAGGGTTTAGGGTTTAGGGTTTAGGGTCTAGGGTTTAGGGTTTAGGGTTTAGGGTCGTGGGTTAGGGTTTGTTCTGGGTGCTTAGGGTTTAGGGTTTAGGGTCGTGGGTTTTAGGTTTAGGGTTTAGGTGTTTTGGGGTCGGTTTGGGGGGTAGGGTTTGTAGGGTTTAGGGTATAGGGTTTTAGGTTTAGGGTTTAGGGTTTTTAGGGTTTAGGGATTTAGGGCTTAGGGTATAGGGTTTTAGGGTTTAGTTGTATGTTTTAGGGTTTAGGGTTTGGATGTGAAGTTTGGGCTTTAGGGTGTTTAGGGTATAGGGTTTAGGGTTTAAGTAGGGTTCAGGGTTTAGGGTTTAGGGTGTTTAGGGTTTTAGGGTTTAGGGTCTAGGGTTTTGGGGTTTAGGGTTGTGTTTTTAACGTTTGGGGTTTAGGGTGTAAGGTGGGGCTTTAGGGTGTTTAGGGTTTAGGGTTTAATTAGGGTTCAGGGTTTATGGTTTAGGGTTCAAGGTTTAGGGTTTAGGGTTTAGGGTTTGTTTTGGGGGGGTTTCGGGTCGAGGGTCGTGGGTTTAGGGTTTAGGGGTTCAGGGGTTTAGGGGTTTCGGGGTTTATGCGTTTAGGGTTTAGGGGTTGGGGGTTAGGGTTTTTAGGGTTTAGGGTTTTTAGGGTTTAGGGTTTTTAGGGTTTAGGGTCAGGTTTAGGTTTTTTTTTAGGGTTTAGGGTTTAGGGTATAAGGTTGGGCTTTAGGTTGTTTAGGGTTCAGGGTTTAGGGTTTAAGTAGGGTTTAGGGTTTAGGGTTTGGTTTAGGGCTTAGGGTGTAAGGTTGGACTTTAGGGTGTTTAGTGTTTAGGGTTTAGGGTTTAAGTACGGTTTAGGGTCTAAGGTTTCGGGGGTTTCGCAGGGTTTTTAGGTTTTGGGGTAGAGGGTTTATGGTCTAGGGTTTAGGGCTTTTTGGGTTTAAGGTTTAGGGTTTAGGGTTTAGGGTCTAGGGTTTAGTGTTTAGGGTTTAGGGCTCCCTGCTATCTGGGAGGAAGCCAATGTGTAAGGTTGGACTTTAGGGTGTTTAGGGTTTAGGGTTTAATTAGGGTTTAGGGTTTAGGGTGTAAGGTTGGACTTTAGGGTGTTTAGGGTTTAGGGTTTAATTAGGGTTTAGGGTTTAAGGTTTAGGGTTTAGGGTTTAGGTTTTGTTTTGGGGGTGTTTCGGGTTGAGGGTTTAGGGTCGTGGGTTTTGGGTGTAGTGTTTAGGGGTTGAGGGGTTCAGGCGCTTAGGGTTTAGGGGTTGGGGGTTAGGGTTTTTGGGTTTAGGGTAGAGGGCTTCGGGTTTTCGATTAAGGTTTAGGGTTTTTAGGGTTTAGGGTTTAGGGTTCAGGGTTCAGGGTTTAGGGTTTAGGGTTTAGGGTTGAGGGCTTCCTGGTATCTGGGAGGAAGCCAATGTGTAAGGTTCGGCTTTAGGGTGTTTGGGGTTTGGGGTTTAGGTTTTAATTAGGGTTTAGGGTTTAGGGTTCAGGGTTTGTTTTTTAGGGTTTAGGGGTTTAGGGATGCTGGCTTCTGGCTACAGTTAGGGCTACTTCCCTCCCAGTAGCTTCAGGAGAACAAAAAGACACGGATAACGCCCGCAAACACCACCGAGGCAGCTGTTCCTCGATACATCCGAAAAAAAACAGAGGCAAAAAAGACACAGGTAACGCAAAATAAAAGACACAGATAACGCGAGAAAAAAACGACAGTATATACTATGAGTGTGATTCTATATAGGACTGCAAGATAGCAAGACTGCAAACTGCTCACATAGCAATTCAGAAACAGCTGCTCCTCACCATGCAGAGCTTTAGGCCCTATAAGCCCTAAACCTGAAACCCCGTTTATAATTCGGCACTAGGGCTTCAGTTCAATGTATTATCGAGCCTTTCATCAAAAGAGAGAGAGAGAGAGAGAGAAGGGTCTTAGGGTTTCAAACCCCCAACCCTAAACCAAAACCCTAAATTTAAACCCATTCTTATGTGGGGACACTAGGGTTTTGGTTTAGGGCGCCGGAAAGACAACTGGTGGTACTACTACTTCTACTACTCTAAACCCTAAACCTAAACACCGAATTAAAACCCTGCTTATGTTGGGACACGAGGGTTTCGGCTTAGGCGCCAGAAAGACAATTGGTGGTACTGCTACTCGTATTCCTACCCTAAACCCTAACCTAAACCCCCAAATGTAGACCCTTTTTTTAGGTTGGGACACTAGGGTTTTGGTTTAGGGTGCCAGTTGTCTTCCACCTAAACCTTGCAAATTTAGTCTCTTTTTATGTTGGGACACTAGGGTTTCGGTTTCGGGCGCAAGAAAAACAACCGATGGTACTGCTACTACTGCTGCTACTCCTCCTCCTGCTGCTGCTGCTAATGCTGCATGATGGTCTTGTTTGGGCATCGTTGTGTTTTTGTTGTTTCGGCGACGTCTTCCTCATCATCAGCGCGGCCCCTGGATTCCCGAAGCCCCTCCCTCCAAGATTTTTCTTGTCATCATCAGCGCGGCCCCTGGATTCCCGAAGCCCGTTTGGCAGCGAACCGGCCCAAAGCGAGTCGGGAATCTACCTCTAGATTCCCGACTCGCTTTGGACCGGGTGGAACTTCCAGAAGTCCCTTTGGACCGACGGGGCCGGTTCGCTGCCAAACGGGCTTCGGGAATCCAGGGGCCACGCTGATGATGACAAGAAAAATCTTGGAGGGAGGGGCTTCGGGAATCCAGGGGCCACGCTGATGATGAGGAAGACGTCGCCGAAACAACAAAAACACAACGACGCCCAAACAAGACCATCATGCAGCATTAGCAGCAGCAGCAGGAGGAGGAGTAGCAGCAGAGTAGCAGTACCATCGGCTGTCTTTCTTGCGCCCGAAACCGAAACCCTAGTGTCCTAACATAAAAAGAGCTTAAATTTGCAGGGTTTAGGTTCGGGTTTAGGGTTGTCGTAGTCGTACCAGTACCACCAGTTGCCTTTCTGGCATCCTGAACCAAAACCCTAGTGTCCCAACCTAAAAAAAGGGTCTGAACTTTCAACCCCAAAGTGCCCTAAACCCTGGTGTGCCTGTTAAGGCTCCGAAAAGAAACCCTTAAGGCTTGGAAAAGCAACCCTAAACTTTGAAACCCTGACAAAGTGGTATCCTAGATACCTTTTGCTGGTATCCTAGTTGTCTTGCTGGGACCTTTGGGGTTGTTGATCGAGGAGCTGGTGTGATTTTGAACGAGCGCGTTCTACGAACAAACCCCCTTTTAAGCCCTCCTCTACCCTACAAACGCCCTAAAACCAGGAGTTTCCTCTACACTCTATCAACCTAAGCCCTCTACACCCTAAACCCGAAACCCGATGAACCCCCAACCCCCCTGAACCCGAAACCCTAAACCGTTTAGGGTTTAGGGTTTAGGGTTCAGGGTTTAGGGTTTAGGGCTGAACCCTGAACCCCAAAATCCCCATTCCGGAGCTGCCACGGGGCCAAGCCCGGGTCCAGGCCGACGGAGTACAGCACATCATGGCTCCTTAGAGTTGCGAGTCATGAGGATGTCTTAGGGTCTTAGGGTCTTAGGGTCTTAGGGTCTTAGGGTCTTAGGGTCTTAGGGTCTTAGGGTCTTAGGGTCTTAGGGTCTAGGCCCTCGATGCCTTGGCCTGAGCCTGCGTGGGGTTTGGGATTTGGGGTTTGGGGCTTGGGGTTTAGGGCTTAGGATTCGGGGCTTAAGCCTTGCAAAGTTTCAGATTTCAGTGTTCAGTATCTCCAGCCACGCCACCCCCCCCCCCCCCCCCCCCCCCCCCCCCCCCCCTCCCGCCCCCTTTGCTGGCTTTAGGGCTTAGGGATAGGGACTCTTGGCGCCATTTTCAGGATTTGCAGCGGGTCCCGCCAAACGCTCACCCGCGCTTTGAAACATCTCAAAAAATCCCGTCTTATTTAAACATACCTCACGCCATATCACGACATTCATCCATGCATCAATCAGAACGAAACCAGGTCCCTAAACCCTAAACCCTAAACCCTAAACCCTAAACCCTAAACCAGGTCGGGATGCAAAAGGCCGGCCAAGTCCACCCGCAGGGCCCGGGAGTCGAAGCGGAGCCGCGGGGATCCGGCCTTGGAGGGCTTCTTTTGGTTGGGGGCTTTTGGGGTTCAGGCTTGTTTTTTTTTCAGGGGCGTGTCGGGGGTGTTTCGGGGTTCATGCTACCGCCGAAGTTTGTAGAACAGGGCCTAGGTGTTTAGGGTTTGTGTTTCTCCGAGGGCTCGAGAGGTTGTCTCAGTTGGGGGTGGTTTGGGTCAGTTGGCAGACTCCGCAGCGTTAAGGCTTTTGGCCCGCTGTAGCTCTTCCAAGCGGGAAAAGCTGAGGGGCACCAGGTCCAGGCTTGTCGAGAGGTTTGTAGGGGCGTAGCTTTCGAGGGGGTGGGGGCTTCAAAAAGGGGGCGAGTAGGGCTGCTTGGGGGCGGGGTTTAAGGCTTATAAGGCTTATAGGGCTTGTTGAGCGTCTTCATGAGATTAGTTTACCACCAAATGAAAGTTGCCAAAAGGCTTGGGCCATGGGCGTCAACTAGCTGAAGCTCATAACTCGAAACCCTCACCCTCTGTCATCCTTCTGTCCTGCAATCCTTTGCCTCAATTTGCTTAAAGGAGTTAGGAAAGACTCATTGCGCGACATCTACGAACTCGCAACACCCCGACCTTAAAGCCATGATGCAGCCTTATGAATATACATCACCCCAAATAAACCGAAAACCCCTTTGAGAACCCTCAGCCCTGAACCCTACCTGGAGCCGGAGCCTGTATCCTGCAAACAAGGGAGATGTACCAATGCCAGAATTGTAAGCTTCCCTTCTTTCACTCCGAGCTGGGGACAGGCAAGCTGGCCACCAGCTCATCGGCCGGGCCCTCCTCACCGTAGCTGCCCATCGTCAGCACAGACACCGACCTTTTTGACATTTGCGAGTATCAAGTGCCCAAAAAAAATTGTTCGCGCTCTGTCTGTCAGCATGTCCGCTTCAGACCGTCAGTAGCAGCAGGCTGCAGAAGAAGCGACATAGATGGGCGTCCTTGTTCAAACCCTTGCCTGCCACGAAAACCATGCAAAGTATGTGGCTTCTGTGGGTCTCAACATGGCGTCCCCCGAGGCTCTTAACTAAGATCCCTCAGCTCAGGTCTGGCAGTCTGTCCGTGCAGCGGAACTTAAGCTGCTCCCACGTCCTCCGTCCTAACTACGGGGGGGGACATTGCGTGCATTTTTCCAGCCAGCCCAGTGAACACAACATCATTCCCGATATGCCCAAAACACACACAACGTTGTCAGTCACGCCACCGGTTCGACAGCCCCAGGCTGACTTCCTCGCTGAACTGGAGTTCGACCTGTACGTGGAGCGGAATGTCCCGAGCCTGCAAAGCAGGAGAGCACAAAAAAAATGTTATGAGCTGCACTTGGCTAGACAAGCTTTTCAGAGCAGGTGGCGAGAATAAATCGCCAGACCCCCGTCCGTAAGCCCTGAAGCCCAAACCCCGCCAGGTAAGCCCGGAAAGCCCTCAACCCTGAACCCAAAGCCCCAAGGCGTGCCAGCCATGATCCCAAAAACCTTATATTCATCCGACTCAAGCAGCTCCCAAAAACCTCAAAAAGAAGCCCGAAGTAACATGAAACCCTAAAACCCTAAACCCCAGAATCCAGAACCCTAACCCCAAAACTTACCCCCAAGCCCTAAAACCCAAAAAGCCCAAAAGCCCGAAAAACCTCCATCCGAGCCGCCGAGTTCTCAGGCGTCCAGGTGCCAAGCGTCGGAGCCACGGTGTCTCCCAAAAGAAAGACAGGGGAGCCCCAGGAAGCCGCCATCGGAATCCAGTACCTGGACTGGGTCCCACAAGTTGAAAAAAGTGGGCAGCCTTCTCTAGTTGCCAACTTAAGGGATGTATGAGGGAACCTGAGCCGTAGCAGAGGGAGTAAGGGCCGGGCGCTTGAAATAAAATGCTTTTTAAGGCTTGGTTATGGGGTTTCAAAAGCTGCATGGATGGGCTCCAGGAGTCACTTTGAAGAAGCATGTATGTGTGTGTGTGTGTGTGTTTTGCTTGGGGTAGCGCAGCATGCTTGACGGGGGTATCCTGAGGTCTTTATGCCTCGTTCGAAGTGCAATCACGCTGCGCGTCCACCACCGCGCCCTCCAGAATCTTGAGCTCACAAAATCCTGGTCCGATCCATCGGTTCATGCAGGAAGCCATGCCATGGTCCTTCTACGATTCTGTTGCGTGCACTCAGCCAGTGCATGCCCGGCGAGAAACGGTGAACCGAGCCAAGGAACTCATGCGAAGTGGATTGGGCACCTTTCGAGCATCCAAGAAGAGCGTGTCCTGATGTTTGCATCTGTTGCACTGCAGCAGCAACACTTTATTTTGATTGTGCCCTTCCAGCCATGTGATCCTTAGGTATTTCATAACCTGAAACCCCATGTAGTAACGCAGTAGGTACAACACACTGCCTGACCTCCCCCTCCATCCTGTCCTGCACAATGGTCAGGTCTTGAGCTGCAAGGTCAAAGCGGACGAACACAGGCGGCACCATGCCGGCTTCTGCTTCGCTTTGGCAGCTCATGTGAATCGCTTGCTCGGTTGTCTGCATCAGCGGCCCGAAGATGATGTGCCTTCCAAGGGACCAGGCAGGGGGGAGGGGATGTGGAGGGAGGAGCAGCCCTGCAAGCGGATACTCAGTGGACAGAATCTTCTGACAATGGTGAGCCCTCTCTCTCCGTCGACCATCATGTATTGCAGATTGGCACTCGCCGGCCTGTTAAAGGTGACGTTGATGAACCATCCCACATCGTCATCCCCCAAAAGAGACCAACTTTCCGGGCGCACTTCTTCCACTTCCAAGCCCAGGCAGTGCGGCTGCCTTCGAGGGATCTTGGGGGTGACTCGGGTTTCTGGCGCCTCTGCAGCAAGCGACCGCTACGTGGGGTGAATGGACTCAACAAACGCAGCCCAACTCCACCTGGCGCACAGCAGGCAGGAGAGGGGTGCTGCGTCCGTGGCCGGCGGCTCGCAGACGCTGCGACCAACATCCCATGTGCCTAAAGATGGCAATTGTGTTGCCGCTGGGGTTTGGCGTTTAGGGTTCGGATATTCGCTGCTCTTTTTTTGGCAAGATGAAGCCAAGCGACAGTTCCACCAAACACACATGCAGGGCGTGTAGGCGTCCTTGCCTCAGTGCAAGGACCGTCGCATACCAAAGATGACCGTGATGATTCCAGAATGCGTCCCCGAAATCCGCGGAGCTTCTCAGAGTATTGCTATCTGTCGGTGACGTATGTACAGATCTAGGTGTAGACATAGATATGGACATGATTAGATATGGATATGAAAAAAGATCAAGATATTTGGCTTTTACCCCCCCCCCTTCGGTTGGTGAGGCGATGTGTGTTGAAGAAATACACAATCTAGATCTAAACATGTGCAATATTTACTGTGATAGTGTAGGCAGACCCTCAGGTCATTGCATGGGGATGTAGAGTCTATATGTCGCGCAATATGTGAACACATAGCAGCATGTCGCACAAGCGCCTCGTCTTAAAGCCCCCCCAAACCCTAAACTCGAAGACCGAATGCCTCTAAACCCGAACTAAGCCCCGCATACCCCCGACACATCCTGAAACCCTAAAGTTTGCAGACCTCTCGTCTACCCCTCCTACATCTCCCCAATTCTAAATCCTTTAGGGCTCGGACAGGTTGGCGGGCAGTCGGCCTGGTAGGGGCAGTCCTCGCTTGGGGGCGCAACAAGGTCCACAAGAAGATAGGGTCATTGGGCCACGACAAAACTACGGGGCTCCGAAAATAGGGGTACCCGTTTGGGGGGTTCCCTATACTGGGGACTGTAGCTTTTTGGTGCATATTGAGGGGGGTACCCCTGTTCAAGTACCAGTACTCCCACTTGTGGCCGCCCCGAAGTCTGTGTTGAAACCCTGCAAAACTCCCGAGTTGAGGAATTTAGGGCTTAGGGTTTGGGGCAAGCTTGGGGCTTAGGGATTTTGGGGTTCAGAGTTGAACCCCACAAGCCCGGAGTCTCGATGTGCCATACGCTCCTCGCAAGTCACTCGCGTGAAGTCGTTCGACGTCTCCCAGCCTTTTCAGAGGACTACGACTACGAAAGCTTCTACGAGGATACAGCATCGAACGAGAACGTGTGGTTCCAAAAGCTTACCTTTGTCGGTCAATCTCAGAACCCAGGAACTCCAAAGCCAGAAAACCCCAAACCACAAACCTTTAGGATCCTTTAGGCCTAAAACTATGGACCCTCATCGCAAGCCTGTGAAAGCACCCTAGGATGAAAACCTCAAATACGGCAGCATGGCACCTTGGGCACAGCGCTTCCCGCCAGAAGAGTGGGGAAGGTAACCTGTGCCAACTCGGACCCGAACAGGTACTCAGAGTTTTTTTGGGCTTACAGGACATTCTGTATCATTCTGTAACGGTTTTGAGGGCTTGTAGAGCATCACGCCATAAATCCTGAGCCAGCCCCCTCAAAGTGCCCTCGATGCCGCCCCTGGTGCGTTCTGCCAGGGCGCGGCAAGTCCGGATTGATGCGCAGATGCATGGAGTGGGTGCTGCCAGACACGGCTTCTCCTGCATGGTCGGACTTGGAGTTTAGGCCTGCTATGCTGTGATCGTAGCATTTCTGCCGCGCCAGCCGCCAGCTACAGGAGCACCATTGACCAGCTCTACTACACCGTCCTCCCAGGGATACTTGACAGCGGAGGCCGGACTCCACTTCACCTGGATAGCCTCTTCCAAAGGACCGCAGGGAGATGGCTCTTCGCGGCCGTCCCAGCGGTTTGGCATCGTCGAACGCTCCAGCAGCAGGGGTGGAGCATCCTCACCGGGGCCAACGGGCGCTTCTTTTCGCGTTGAAGTATCATACGATGTACCTGTATAGTTCTGTAGTCAGTGCAATCCCCGAGCTGTACAACTTGATGCTGGAAACGCCAGGCGACCTCCATGCCGTGGCCCACCAGGGTTTCGCGGCACAGCACGTTCCTCGGATGGCAAGGAATGGGAGGAAACTTTGCCACCACAGGAAGGGCAAGGAGTAAAGCCAAGGCTCCCAACCTCAAGAGCCCAGTAGTCCATCTGCTCTGTGTCCAGCGTTGTGTATTGCGAAAGGGCTGCCTGCACATGGGCAGGGAGGCACAGCCCCTAGTCGGCCATGGGCCATGGGAGATCATCATGCTGCCCTGGATGAAGCCGAGACACCCAACACAAAAGACTGCCTTGTGCAAGACAGATCCTCCACATGAGAAGTCCCGAACACAAACAGCTGTCTGCAATGTTACACCATGGCCCGCATGGATGTCGTCTGCAGTTCGTACTTGCAGCAAGATCAAAGTCTTCGCCCCATGTGGATACCAGGTGCGTCCAGGCACTTGCGGTCGGTTGCTGCTACGGAACTCTAAGCAGGTCACCATGAGGAGAAGCTATTAACTCCAGAACCCTTTTATGTAAACTTCATTGGAAAAGTTCCTGGCAAGAACCCAGGAAAGGCGTCCTGCTTACATTATGGCGACTGTGGGGGTCAGGGCCTCCATCAATGGCCGGATCGGTGGGGCCTCGAAGTTGTCGTCGAAGGGCCCCTCGCTGGGGCCGTACCTCAGCGGGACTCGGCAGGCTTATGATATGATATATGGGATATATATATATATATATACATATATTCATATGTACTCAGTTGTTTATCTATCTATATATGTATGTACATATATGATACGAATAGCATAGTCATAGCTGGACTGTTCTTTGTTTGCTTGAAATCCACATCGCACATCGTAACGCGATGTGCGCAGCAGCAGGGTCGGCTTTCGTGCTCAAATGCCCGGGGCGCTTCTGGGAAACAACGGGGGCGGAGCTGAGGGTGGCTTTAGGAACCCAAACGGGGTACAGGACCGGAAGCCCTAAACCCTAAACCTCACCCAACACCTGAGAGCTAAGAAGGAGCTCTAACCATGTTGTGGGTATTTACGGGTATCTTTTAAGGGGGTCGCGGGGGGGCTGTGGTTTCAGGTAAACAGGCCCGCAGGCCCCACGAAGCGGAGCGTTGCCACGCAGTAGTGAGCCCAGCCCGTCGGCGCCAGGATATAGAAGGTCATGTTCAGGCCTTGGGTTCAGGGTTTAGGGTTTAGGGTTTTAGGGTTTAGGGTTTTTCAGGCCATGAGCATTCCACAAGTGGCTCGGTGGTGGGCCAGGGTCTCGTGGCCATAAAACCCGAAACCCTAAAGCCCGAAAGGGTCCGGTACGAGTTCGGGTTCAGAATGCTTAGCATGTGGACTCTATGATAGTCTGCGGAACATGTGAGCCACAGACCCACGGTATACATCCCCAAGGACGTAGGTTTCAATAAAGGATCCTCCAGGACTACTCTAGCGAACATAATGTCCGCCCATGGCCCGTTCTAGAGACGCCGAAGTGAAAGGGACTCAGGTTCGCGAGGGATTTAGAAAGGCTGCAACAATAAGAAGCCGCCGCGCCACTCAAGAGAAACTGAACAAGTGCGCGAACCAGGCTATAAGCTAAGCTGTCTTGACCCTGGCGGTGATTGGTATTGAACTGATACGAGCAAGACTGTCAACAACTAGCTCAAACCTCAAACCCTCAGCACTCAGCCCAAAAACCCTTAAAGGGCCCTCAACCCTTGGCAACCAAGGCCGCGACCGACCTGTGGCTGGTTCAGCGTGAGGATATCTTGCCTCCCGAGCTTAGGAATTAAGTAGGGCTTAAATGGCGCGCGGTTCGGATGCAGGATGTTTGGGGTTTCGGGGGGGCTCCAAAGTTTGGCAGGCTTCCGGGTTGGAGGCCTCGAGAAGCCCCCCGTATTTTAGAGACAACCCCATTGGCCCTCGAAAACTTCAGCATCCGAACAATAGGTACGTAGGGATGCCAGAAGAACCCTAAACCCTAAATCCTAAACCCTAAACCCTAAACCCTAAGCCCCAAACACCAAACCCTAAGCTCCAGGCCTTGCAATGACGCTGGTTGGAAGCCGGGTGTCACACACACCTACCAGGTTCTAGGCTTGGAAGGTAAGGGTTTTGGGGTTTAGGGTTGTGGGTTTATAAGGTTTAGGGTTTAGGGTTTCGAGTTAAAAGGGTTAGAGTTTAAGGTTTAGGGTTTAGAGGTTCGGGTTTATGGGGCTTCGGGTTTTGGTCCTAACCGGCAACTGAGCTGCTGCTGGAAAATGAGGAACCCATAATCGTCATACCATAGTCCTGTGGTCCATGCGTTATGCGCCGGGGTATCCAAAATATACACTTGCGCATTCCTATCGTTCTTCAGCTTCTCATTTTCTACTCGTATTCTTGCTGCTGCTATTGTGATTGTTCTTGTTGTTGCAGGTTCTTTGTTGAAAGGGCCTAAACCAAATCCAAACAGCCCCCACATGTGTAGGGTGGGTCACAAAGTTTAGGGTTTAGACTTAAAGTGCAACTTCTCAGGAACTCTCCCCCCCCCCTTCCTACCTCCACTTTTGAGCCCTAAGCCCTATAAGCCCTATAAGCCCTATAAGCCCTATAAGCCCTATAAGCCCTATAAGCCCTATAAGCCCTATAAACCCTGTAAGCCCTATAAGACCTATAAGACCTATTAAACCCTATAAAAACCCTCTAAACCCTTTTTACCCTATAAACCCTATCAACCCTATAAACCCTACGAGTGAACTCGGCTGCGTGGAAGGCCTGCCAGCATCTCCTTCGTGGCGAAGGCGACATCTCCCAGGGAGTTCAGCTGAAACGGTCCTGAGGACCAAGCTCTCAAGGTGGTGTTAGGGTTCATATCTTTAAACGTACTCCCAAACCGGGAACTCGCAGAAAAATGGGAATGCACGTGGCCATGGTCTGGGGTAAGCCTTGCACAGCGGCCCAACAGAAGCTCGCAACACCAGAAGTCGAACCTGAAACTTCTCGAGCCCGGTCACAAGGTCGCAGATCCCTAAAACGCTGAAGCTGAAGAACCCGAAACCACCCCAAGCATGCAACATCACATATGACTCACGAACCCTACCTGGAACTTCACTGCCCATTTGCAAATGTAGAAAACAACTCGCCTCCGGGACATGCTGGCCGAAGGCGGCCAACATTGACCAAAACAAATGCTATACTAAGCTCTGCTCAGATGGATTTGCCGGCAAACCCTGCACCTGCCTCGGATGTAGAAGTAGCCGGTCACAATCTCCCAAACTCCCGTCCGGAAGCGATCCGATGGCGACATGTCGAAGTCGACTTCGGGGATCTCCTGGGGGTTCAAGGTTTCGTCGGGCTACGGGGGGTTGAGGGCCTTCGTGAGTTTTGTGCTGTTTTTGCAGGGAGGGGAGCTTTGGGAGGGGGGAATGGGGTTCTAGGTTCTCATGATGAGCAAGGATACGCAGCAAAAATCGCCGACCCGCCCCTTTCACACCCACACCCTGAAACCGCGGTAAACCCTTCCCCCCGCAAAAAGCCCAAAGCTCCCTTGATGGGGGGACCTTGCAGGTCGGAGGTTCACCTATTCAGGGTTTTGGGGCCTCTGGCTCTCGATGTTTGAAGGTTGAAGGTTTAGGGCCAGGGTGTAGGGTTCAGGGGGCCCGGGATACTTTGTGTGTTTGGGGGGCCTCAGGGGGTGTTCGTTCAGGGGGGAGGGGGTTTGGGATGATCCGATTGGCGCGGAGCTGATTCCTGGCTGCCACTGTTGGGGTTGCATCTACTAGTACATTACGGGCCCTTCTGGTACAACCCAACAGGGGCCCGTGGTTTAACCCTAAACCCTAAACCCTCATAGCTTCTGTGATGATTTTCAGTCACGGCGCATCCTCCTGCATGCGGCCTTGGCCCCAAGGGCTTCATATGCTGCTTAGGGAACAGAGTTCAGGGTTCAGGGTTAATCCCCCGAAGCTGAATTTCTGTGGGTTCTTGTTGGGGCTTTTTTTGCTAGGAGTCGTAAAGGTAACCTACCGAAAATACATGTTGGCATAAGGAGGAACAAACTCGTAGGTAAGTAAGCTTGGAGGTCTTGCCTTTCTACTCAGGCCGATGGTGTCACCAGCCTAGGCTTGTTGACGGAGGGCTCAGGGTTTCGGGCTCATTCGAAGCTACAAGGTCTTTATTGTATAGCCAGTCGACCAAGACGAGTCAAAAACATGCACAAGACCACAACAGTAAACGCAGGCCCGCTTTGGGCTCCCTGCTAAGGCTAAGGTTTAGGTGCTGCTGATAGAGTCTGGTCTAGTAGTTTGGTCTTTCACTTCTGAGTCAAGTAAGTTATGGCTGGATTCCCTGAACAGGTCACTTTGCATCCAGGCCGCGGTGTGTTGCGAAAGTGCCGCGGCTTGGGCCCAGCAACAGGCTCAGGCAAAGCCCACGCAGCATCCAGGAGGCCAAGGGGAGAGGCGGTGCGCCCAACACCCAATGGTGCGAGGGGAAGATCGGCCATGCGTCCGCCATGACCGCAGATCCCCGCCAGCTGTCTCCATCCGGGATTTCGATGCACCCAGGCTCAGGAGAAATGCACACATACGCGCTGACTGGGCCATTAATTACAGTACCTCTGGCACTCACTGGTGGGTTTCATCTTGACACTGTCTCGGATCAGAAAGCACTTGTGATGATGTACATGTGTATACAGTACATATACGTCGCGGCAGCATGCAGCTGTGTTTAGTTAGAAAGACGATCAGCAGGTATGTGCAAATATGTATCGCCGGCAAGACTTCACATGTTGGCTGCAATGCAGCAGTGTTTGTTCCCCCAATGCGAACGTTTCGCCTGTCCTCCTGCTGCGACCTGCAGATTTGACACGGGATCCGGCACATGTTTAAGAGAGACAGAGGGAGAGAGAGCGGGAGAAAGAAAACAAAAAAGACATAAAGAAAGAAGAAAGAAATAAATAAATCAGTAAGAAAGAAAGACAAAAAAGGAAGGAATAAAGAAATACATGAATACATAAAGGAAGAAAGAACGAATTAACGAAATAAGAAAGAAATAACGAAAGATGAAAGACGAAGAAATAAACGCCAGCAAATAGGACCCCTTGCTCACGGGCAAAAGTGTGGAGCATAAACGGTGCGGATGTTGAGCTGCCGGAAGACAAATCTCCGAGAACAGATGCTGTTCGCTTACGCCAAGCAGGCCGGGCAAACATTTGGCAGCTCCGACCATCGGATTGGCACCTGCGCGGCACCACTGACAGCAAGAACACACAGGCAAACTCAGTGTGTCAAAAGGAGGCCTATATGCCCGCTTAGTGCTTTGGCTGCAAGCAAGCTGGCAGTATTCTCAGATTGTCAGACCCACCTACTACCCACCTACTCTCACAGTCACAGCCCGGCATCGGCAGAGTGTGGCAGACTCGTTTTTGCCCCTCGGCTCGTTCTCCCCGCGAGACCGCCCTTCGAATTGGCAGCAAGGGCTGCGGCAGCCCACAGTGCATGTAAAGCAAGCAAGGACGGCGAGTGTCGGAACATGTGGGCAAAATTTCACGTCACCGCGACTCTTCTGTGGTCTGCCGGCGGCTGACTTCGTCACGCACACACACCCACACACACACACAAACACAGAGGCTCCGAACGAGATCGTGCTACTGTCCGCTGCCCGGCTCACTGCCGAGGCGCTTCAGCACCATCACAGGCCCTCGGCCTCGAGAAGTGTCTATGTGTCCACGCGTTAAGCGAGCAAGCGAGCAAGGGATGCAGGCGCCCCTGAAAAATTCTGGCAGCTGCCAGAATTACCAGCGACTGGCCTTCCCTTGCACAGAGGTCACACAGATACGGGCCTTAAACTCAGTGATGATCTGGCGGAGCCGCTCGCGATGCTTCCTCACGTCCAGCTCAAACAAGGCTAATGCAAAACAAGAATGTGTATGATATACATATATACATATATATATATATATAGATAATACATATTATCATACACGTATATATAAATAAATATATTTAAATATATATATATATATATATACATATAGACAATAACAAACACGCATCTTCCCATGTGCATATTTATACAGCGATAACATTATATATATATATATATTTATTTATTTATTTATTTATATTTATATATATATATATCTGTACATATGTATATGATAAATATATAGATAGTACAATCCACAGGTTCTGCCCAAGATCTCGGCCCCGGCGTCTTTCCGAGAAAGTACTTCTGGGGCACCTGCAGCCATTCGTGACCAGCTGAATGCTTTTAAACTTCTGTCTGAGGATTCTGTCTGCAATCAGCTGACACAACAAAAAGCTGCTCCATCTGGACCCTAAAACCCTCTCAAGCACGCGGGCTTTCTCGCCAACCTCCTCAAGAATCGGTCGCTTGGCCACCGGGGCGAGCGGCTTCACCTGAGAATCAGGGACTTCTTCAAAGTTGAGGTTTCTTGTTTGGCAGCTTTTCAACAGGAAATGCCAAGTTAGAAGAAGTATAGGCGCAGATGAATATGACTAATGCGTATAAAGACAGACAGATGGATGGACAGATATCTACACGCACATGGTAAAAAATGTAAATACACAAATTATGTATGTCCATACACACAGATGTCTCTCATTGTCTCTCTGTATATATATATATATATGTATACAGATACATGTATTGTATATACGACAGACATCTACATAAAGAGATACACAGCTAAATAAACAAAGCACATATATGTACTACATATGTATATACTGTATATACATATACATATACTAGATATGTGTGAGTGTGTGTGTGTGTGTGTCTGATTCCTGCATCCTCACTCCTGCTCGGTCGGGCGCCTTGTTGATGATCTGCCTGAACTTCTCGGTCCCACCTGCCGGCCCGGGGGCCTCCTAAACCCTAAACCCTAAACCCTAAACCCTAAACCTTTAAAACCCTAAACCCTAAACCCCAACTTAACCACAGCCAGGGGGCATGGCAGCTTCGACCCCCGCCATGAATGGGTTTACGAAAATAGGGGGATCCAAAAATGAGGCCCTTAAATGGTAGGCCCCCCCCCCCCCCCAATAAGGCATCCTAAATCTCGTAAACCCCCGCATGAAAGTCTGAAAGCCTTGCTGGTTGGAGTTGAAGTCATGGGCATCCATGAGCTTTTTGATCAGCTCGGAGCAGCCCTGCGGCGACAGGGTGGGGAAACAGCCCACCTTCCCCCGTCTCCCCTCCCGCGTACTCCTGAAATGACTCCCTGCCCATGTCCAGTTTCTTTGTGGGATGACAGATGTGTTGAACTCACAACGCCAATGTATCATAAGCGGAGCGTGGTGAGTGCACACATGCCAGTAAAATGGTTGCTCGCGTCGAAATCTAGAGCATGGCACCAGCCTCACGCTCTCGCTCAGAGAACTTTTTACTGGCAGCGGCCTGGCTTCCCAACGGCTGTTTCAGCTTTTTATAGGCTTCATAAGGTGTTAAAACATCGCAAAACCTTACGAGTCTTGTGCTCTGAAGGGCTTCTAGTTAAGTGCTCGGATTGCCCAACTTGCTTCTTCAAGACCACAGATTATTAGGGCCGTTGGGGTTCAGAGCGAAGCTATCTCAATCTTGCTTCGCGAAGCTGAAGGTGTTTTGGGGTCTGCAGGAGATAGGACATCTGGGTCATCATGGCCAACTCATGAAAGCTTCAAACTCTCTGAGCACAACCTGCAGTCTGCAGACCAAAGTTCAGCAACTCCTACGACGCTGCAAAACTGAACCCCAATCCTTCTTCAAGCCCCATACAAGTGCCTTCAGCAATGGACCCACAAATCTGCTCCCATCATCGGGCTTGGAATGGTCAGGGTGGCTTGATTCTGTCTCATTGCAAAACGTTGAGTCCTGATTGATGGCCTGCCGAATCCCGTCTCCTGTACGTTTTAAGGGTCTGAGCCTATTGCGACGAATTCGATGCCCAGACTCTGACAAGCACTGCGCGAGGCCTTTGCAACTGCTCGCGGAACCGGTCGCTGCAGCCTATGCAAAATGGGCCAGTAGGATCATGAACGCCAGTGGCCACATAGACCATACATTGTCTTGCATTGGCCCTTTGCAGAATAACGCGTGTTTTGGCTTCAGGGGGGTTGTCGGCTTCAGGGCTCCTCGTGGAACACCTCGACGACTAGCCTCGAAGCTGCTGTCGCTAGCGCAACACTCAGCGTCCGGCTGTGGTGCGGGCACGCTGCCGGGCTGGTGAGCCACTGGGCGCCTGCGGCGTTTAGCAAAACAGGCGGATCTAATCTGCATGAATGTGATGTATGTTGACGGCTGTGCCCTCCTACCCCTTGGTAGCAGGGGGTTTGGGCACATGAAAAGGCTGCGTCCGTAAGGATGCACTTCTGGTGTCAGTTGCATCCCTGACCTCCTGAAGACTCAAAAGCTGCACGACTGCCTCATATTCCAATGCCCCTGATCTGCAACCCAACGCACTCCGACACTTTCGAAACACATCCCTGTACTCCCTGGCCCTATAAAGGCATCGAAAGGTTCGGAAGCAAAACCACCTCAAAAACCGCTAGCACCCCCAAACAAGCAACGAGCCCTGAAGCCTAGCCCCGAAAACCCTCAACGCTGCTGCGCCCAAGGAGCGCCGTGCGAGCAAAAGAAAGCGGCGGAGCGGGACGGGGCTGAGCCGGTAGAGGCAGCTCCTGGCATACTTAAGGTGGGAGGGTTCGGCGGATGTGAAGGATTCAGGAAATGCACTCGGATCAGGGTGTCGGGTTACTGCTTGGCTTGGCTCTGGTGAGCGGAAGATTTTTCTTGGATCTTCATTAGCTTTTTTTTTCTTTTTTTGGGGGGGAGGGGGACACAGGGTGTAAATAGGCATAGGGTCCAAAGTTGAGAAACTGGCCATTGGCAAACTGGCTTCCTGCAGGCTTTCAAAAGCTGCTGGAGAACCTGCACGTCATTCCGCGATCCTCTCATGCCCCCTGCCTCTGCGCCAGGTGAGCCAGCAGCACGCACGGTCCTGGCAGCTACTCGAGTTGCAAGTTCTCCCTGAAGATGGCACTTACACGTTCATGCAGAGGAATCCGCAAGCTGGGGACGGAGGGCGCAAGACAGGCCTCTAACATCTCTCAAACAAACAAGACACCTCGAGAGCCCTCTGAGCCATCCTATGGGACTCAACATACTGTTTCTTATACGTTATATTTATTGACTACATTATTTCCTTATCATAATTCTAGCACCATTATGAAGACATTTTTTATTCATCTTAGTATGATTAATCAGAATACTATATTACTAGCAATCTTATTCTTATTTGATACTACTACAGGGTCTCCTTCGAGACTTGGCCTCAGGTCGCGTTGAGCTTTGCGGGCTCGAGCTGTGGATGCCTGGCCACGCGTTAGCGGACCTAAGAGTGCTAAGACCCACGAGACCCAGGAGCAACCAAGGAATACAAAGGGTACCCTTTTCTGGTTTTAAGGGGATTATAAGGGAACCCCAACACTCAGAAAAGGAAAGGAAGGCCTACTCCGGGTTCTAGCCCATATCGGGGTGTACGCAATTGGGGGTACCTGATTGAGGTCCTTATTAGAAGGGAATCCTACTATTTGTGCCCTTTTTCGTACACCCCAATATCCCCCAGCCCAAGCAACCACAAGCTTCGGGTTCAGGGTGAAGGGCTTAGAGGCAGGAATACTCCGATGGAACTAGCAGCTAGTTGTGCTGGTTTGGGGATTACAGGGCCTCTAGGGTTTGAGGATTTCCTCAGCCCCTGGGTGGCGCAGAGAGTACTTGCGCTTCCGAACTTCGGAGATCATGTCCATAAGCCAGAGGCCAACTCCAAGCACGACACCCACGCTTTAGGGTTTAGGGTTTAGGGTTTAGGGTTTAGGGTTTAGGGTTTAGGGTTTAGGGTTTAGGGTTTAGGGTTTAGGGTCCTGAAGCCCTAAGCCCCCTGGACTCCGATCTCCGCACCTCAGCCTTTCATCTTGGTCCACTCAGGAATTGGATTCCCTAGGCGAACCAGGACGAACCGCAAACCTTAAGTAATAAATCCTGAACCCGAAGCCCAGAAGCTCTGCAGCCGAAGCACTGAAACTTCAATTAGAGCCTGAACCTCCAAAACCCTGAGACTAAAACCACAACCACGGAACCCGAAATCACACAGTCTCCAACCGAAAAAACCCTTGAAAACCTTGAAAAAACCCAAAAGGCACCAAAGATAAACAAAAAAAACTCCAAGTTTGCACTTTAAACTTGGAAAAATCCGGGCCCGAGGCTTATGGAGCCAGCGGAGTGGCGTTGCCGCTTGGCCGAGGACGGCACCTCCGCCTGGAGGTTTGGGGTTTGGGGTCTTTGGCTTGTTTGTTCTAGGGTTTCGGGTTTAGGGTTCAGGGTATAGGGTTTAGGGATATAGACGAGAACGAATACATGCACAGATAGACTCGGGACTCGACAGAAGTGAAGATGTTGTAACTAGGTATATGCACAATATGGATCGTCTGATTGCTGTTCTGGCTGCCTTGGCGATTTCAAGCTGTTTCTCAATATGTGCATTCGTGTTTAGCGTGACAATTACAATTCACTGCGACCGCCAAGGTTGAGCCCACAGAGGCCCCACAAGACCCTTAGAAGACTATGATGACAACGACTCCGGGGGCAACGGCCAGGCCCCTAAACCCTAAACCCTAAACCCTAAACCCTAAACCCTAAACCCTAAACCCCGAAGAACTCGTCAACGGTGCCTCGAGGGCGCGGCGCACGCTCCGCACATCGTTGAGCGCCGCAGCCAGGGCTGGCAGCAAAGCAAAAGAACATCAGTCTGATGAACATTCACAATATATATATATATATGTATGTATATATATAACCACTATATATATATACATATATATGTACATATATATATATTACGTAGGACAAGTTGTCAGAGACGAAGGTAATAATTCTAGTAGGGCGTTGGGGTGTGCTCAAGGCTCGGGGTTGAAGGGCTTCAGGGCTTAAGGCACTTAGGGCGTAGTCAAAAAAGTACAGCAATGAACAGCTATTCGAAGCGTTCTAGCAATGGCTAATTGTGTTTGAAGCCTACAGGCTTCAAATTGGTTGAGGTTGGGAACTTTATAGGTGTAGGGAGCCTGCAGCTCAGGACAGAGCGCGCAAGACCTTAAGGGCCAGGGGCGGTTTACCCTACAAACCCTTAGGCCCTGAATCCCTAGAGGCCCCATAAGTCCCTATAAGTCTCCAGTCTGAGGCCCGCCTCAACCCATAGCCCCAAACGCACCGGCAGTCCCCTCCCACTTCCACAGTATGAGCCCGAGGTCCATGGGCAGTTCTAAGTATCTTTGATCATCCCTAACCCTATCCCTCGCAGAACGCATGATTTCACAGCGGGGCTTCCATGCTTTGGTCGGGAATAGTTCTGAGCAGTCTGAAGGGGAACAACTTTCTACCCCTCGGCTGCGTGAACGGGCATCGCGAACTCCCCGCTCTCATCGCGATGTAGCCTGGGTCTCTTATCGGCCGCGGCCTTGACAATTCGGGAAGAGATGCATGCCAAAGAATCACGTATGCACCGTTCCCTGCCACTCCAAAACATACATACATCTTTGATCATCCCTAACCCTATCCCTCGCAGAACGCATGATTTCACAGCGGGGCTTCCATGCTTTGGTCGGGAATAGTTCTGAGCAGTCTGAAGGGGAACAACTTTCTACCCCAACGCTGATACACATGTTCACCCCAACGCTGCGACAAATGTACTCACAATCTCCATATCTTCACGAAAGATGCAAAAATCAGGCCGGACACTAAGCGGCTGCAGCATGCCGCGTCTGAGGCCATCAGCAATCGCGGGATCTTGGAACCCGAGACGACTGAGAGGATCTGACACGTTCTGCTCAGATGGGACCCAGTAGTACCAAGGCCGGCAATGAAGCTTGGCAAAGCACAGACCTGCCAGAAGCGAGATGTGGTTGATGTCACCCACTCGCGAGGCAGCTTTAATCAGCGTCTGCAAGGCAACTTGGTTATCAATAAAATGAATAACATCACACCCCCGAAAGAACTGGGGAGCTGACATGGCCAATAAAGGCACTGCAACAAGTTCAAGGACATTGATGTATGTCTGGCGCTCTCGCCAGAAATGCATGACATGTTCAGGCACGTCAACGCTAGCAACGAAATGTTGACCATCGAACACTATGTACATGCCGAGGCGGCATGCACTTGCACGTGGGGCCTCGGTGCTAGCATCAGTGTAAATCACTACCGGCACCTGGGGGCGTGGGAACACGCGGACTGTACGAGCCGGCATGTGCCTGAGCACGAGCCAGTAGCGCATGCTCAAGCTGAGGGCCTCAGTGATGTCATCGGTCTGCTCCCAGTACTGGCGGGCTACAAAAGCTGACAACGCCCCACTCAGGGGTTTGCCCATGAATGTGCCCTCAAGCCAATTGAACAAACCGCGCAACTTAGCTGCGTCAGCAGGTGTGACACGGTTAGCATCACTAAGCTGCTGGAGCAAGCACGTTGCTTTAGTCTTTGTGGATGGAGCCGCTGACAAGTGAACGACGTGTCTACGGGCCATTTCTGTGGCATCTGTCATGAGCCCCAAAAATATCGCACAGAGAGAGAAGCGCTGTCGCTTCGGATGTCCCAACTTCACCCCAAATAACGACATCGTACGAACGAAGATGGTCTTGGTGCAACTGGCCAAAGACGAACACTCAAACTGAACAGTATCGTCAAAGTAGTGGCCACACACCAAAAACAAGACCCTACGCAACGTTGCAGTCAGCACTTGCGGGGCCCTGTTAAACTGAACCACAGCACTGGCAAGCCCGAAAGGGAGGCCGTAAAGCTGTGAATACACTCGCTGCTTCGTGTGAGGGTGCACAAATGTAACCACTGACACAGCAGCGTGCGCCGCACAAGCGTGCAGCTGCCTATAACCTTTCCACATGTCATCTGTTCCCATGGCTATGTGCAGCCATGGCACCATCCGGAAAAGATCATGAGGTGAGGTCTCTGGCTGCACCTCACGGAGCAGTTGACGTGCAGTCTGCGCCCAAAATTGGAGCACAGCCGCTGGGAAGTCTGCGTGCTGATTTACGATGGTTTCAACAAGCTGTGAGCACTCGTTGCGGCGCCCAGCTTTCCCATCATCAATGGGCCTATCTTTGTCATGCTGGTGGATGACATGACGCTTCAAGGGTCGCCAAGCTCCCTTCCCAGACAAATTGTCAAAGAAAGCTCTGTCCCTAAATGGGCCGGCTAAGCCAAGGGACTGCTCTTTCAATGTCTCTTGGAGGATCACGTCCGCGCGAGGGTGGACGCGGAGATCCTTCTCAAGGCCATCCACGTAGCGCTGCGCGTCCTGGCCCAAAAGGGGAACGGCAGGCTGTGGAGGCGAGGGAATTGGACGAAAAATATGGGATTTGGGAATATCACCCACGAGCTCGAAACCCTGAACTAATTTCATGAGGAGCTCCCGGTCAGGCCACTTCAAAATGGATATGACTGCAGCAAACATAGCAGGGCGAAAACCGTCCACATGATGCACGGGTCTACTAGCAAGTAGGTGCGCATCAAGGGACAGGAGGGCCCTATCTAGTTTACGCAAATGGCCGAAAGCGACGTCTCTGTAACGAGCTACTTGCAAGCCATACTGGCAGGCACTTTGGATGGCAAACTGCAGGTCCTGTTCAAGCCTCGGCGATTGCCCAAACGGGTGCTGCAATGACAACGCAGTCACCAGATGTTCCTGTGCCGAAATCTGTCTATCAATAGGCACGTCTGAAGCAAAGTCCTGCTTTCTCTGGCTTGCTGATCTTGCGGGGTCATGCGTACGCAAGACTTCCCACTCAAAACCCCGCTTAAGAGGGCGCCCTTCGGACAAACACCAGTTGTCATAAACTAGGAACGGCTCGATGTCTAGGGATGAAGATTTCTCCCACGTGCTCTGCAGTAAGCTAGCAGGCACCCCTACAAGAGGCAGCATGCTTAGCGTGTCCTCAAACCATGGCTGAAGGGCCCTCCACCAAGGAAGTCTGAAGATGCTGCCAAGGCTCCCAGGGAATGGACCATGCAGGCTCCGGCTGAAGTGGCAAGTTCGAAAGCAGCGCAGACAAACACATGGCTAAAGCTGGCACATGAACTGCGGTTGACAAAAGGCTCACTCGCTGGCGATGACTGAAATGGCTAAGCAGAGCTGTATACCCTCGAGGATAGCCCATAAGAGCCTCGAGATCGTCAGCGTCAACGCAACAGTTAGTCTCAGCTGCAGACGCTCCTCCAAGCTGTCGCAGAGCGTGAAGAAGCTCAGAAGGCTGATAAGACTGAACCGACTGCAGCTCGTGGTGCAGACTGAGCCGTCCCTCAGCGTACGTTGGGACCAAAGCTGCTGGAGCCTTGCAAGCCGGACCACGAACGACCAACCAGTCTGGGCAGTCCTGTCCATGCCATCTGACGACATGCATGTTGGAATTCAAGGTTCCCCTCTCGTGAAAATGAAGGCCGGGCAGCTCAGCGTGAAACTTACTGCTGTCCAAGCCCCACATTGGAGCAGAGGCTTGAGCTGATTTCGGGAAGAGATGCATGCCAAAGAATCACGTATGCACCGTTCCCTGCCACTCCAAAACATACATACAGGCTGGAATGCAAGCACCCAACCTGAGGTCATAACCCGTCCTGCACAGTTTCCCTCTTTGGTTTTCCAGATATGTAGCGATAGGTAGAAGAGCAATCAGAACGATAATACATAACACAACAATTATGATACAATGTGATATAAGATAATCCGGTCTGTGTATACACACACACACACACGCAGACGCACACGCATACCCACACGCTCATAAACACAATCACAAAGACAAACAGAAAACACAACACACACAGGCACAGGCACGAAGCCTTAAGGGCCCCAAGCCCCTTTCATGCGCCTGCCGCTCTCGGGTGTGACAGGTTGGCGACCAAGGACTGCAAGGCAGCCACCTCACCAGGCTTTAGGTGGTGGTTTCGGGGTTTGACGACAAGCCTGCGGATTCGTAGCAGCCTTGTTCAGGCACTAAGCCCAAAACTCTGAAAGCCCTGTGCTGCTGGGGTTTAGGGTTCAGGACCCCATAGTTTAATGTCGGTAGCTGGTTCATGAGCTGGAAGCCATGGGGTGTCAGGAAGAGCTGTTGGCCGAACAAGGTTTAGGGTAGAAGGCTGTAACTGTATAGGGTCTATAGGGGTTTATACGGATCTAGGATGAGGGTTGAGGATTCTTGTCACGAAGCAATGTGAAACGACCACAGCGAGCCCGACGACTGCACGCCAACCCCAAACCGAGAAGCCAACCCCTAGAATCTGAATCAACGCAAGAAATCCTAAAAACTTGAGTCCTTGTACCCTTAACCCTGAACCCCAATCTTACCGTACAAGAACCCTGAACCCCGAACCCCAATCTTCCCGTGCGAGTAACATGGTCACTGCTGCTGCAGCCTCCGCCGCCAGCTGCCCCTGCAGTGCAGTCGCATCCTCGGGAGCTGCAATGCTCTCTTGGCTTTGGGGTTTCAGGGTGAGCTTTAGGGGAAGGGGGGTGTACGGCCGATTATAGGGCTTAGGGCTTTAGGGCTTTAGGGCTTTTGGGCTTTAGGGCTCTAGGGCTCTAGGGCTTTAGGGCTTTAGGGCTTTAGGGCTTTATAGGGCTCCTCAGAAAAAAATTGAATCAGGCGGGTTTGGGCGCGGTTTCGGAGGATCTGAGGATCATCCGGGAGTTTGTGGGGGCTTTGGAACTTTGGAGGGCTCTCCCATATCCGATTCATGTGGCCTGCCACGTATCGGGGCAAGACCTGGCAAGAGCCCTTGTGGAACCCGCGGCTTCCGAATGAACTCTTGTACAATACACCGTTGGAACCGTGATAAGGTTACAACAAAAAACATGGTTTTAATGGCACGCTGGGATCTGCAAAAGGAACAGTAAAGCACAGTTCCTAACGCGGCTAACTGGGCTCGAGGCCTCCGGAACCTCGTCTTGCACGAGGCCCAACCTGGCAAAGGAGGGCGTCAATGGGGTCCACTGAATCGCGGCCCCCTTGCAAGAGGGGCACATGTACCCCTATTCAGACAAATGCGCACGCACCCCGAGATTCTCTTGTAACGACTCCTGTTGGCACGGGTTTCGGTTGAAGCCTCCTGCGCTGCGGTGTTGGCTGCGAGCTCACGCGCCGTTGCTCCACGAGCACCTGGCACAAACTTCGACAGGTCCACAGCGTGCGCTACCCCACCTGCACTACAAGGAAGCCCCTTGCCTGAAGGTTGGCCAGTGGCTGGTCATCTTCAGGCGTGTTGATCTCTTCATCGTCCGTGACTGTAACAGCCTTCAACGCAACAACGAGGATGAGATTGGAACTACCCGAGCTGGTCGAAATCATTTAGCATAGACTGCTTTTCGTGGGCTTTGAATGTCTTCCTTTCAAGAGTATCAAGGTACCAGTGTCTTGATAGGCTCGTCGAGTTGTTCGGACGACTGGACCCCGATCAACCTACCGTAAGACAGAACTACTGGGAACCCCAAAGCCTTCAATCGACAGAGTTCTGTCCCTGCAGGTGCCAAAACGCCTAAACTCCAAATGACCCGAATCCAAAACCCTGAAACACCCTCAACTCCCCTATCAACCTTAAACAATCCTACAAACCAACAACCCTCGGCCCTGCACCTTCCTGGTAAGGGTCCCATTCGATTAGAAATGGCGATGTTGGGACTACAAATCCCAAGCCCTAAACTTAAAAAACACGAACCCTACACCTCAAACCCAAACCCCCCCACACCCTAAGCCGCTATTTTTAGGCTCCGGTAAGCCCAAGCCCTTGGCCGCTTCCGCGCGGGAGCCGGGCGAGGGAGGATCAGCCACCTCAAAAGGAAGTTACATGGTTCCTGAGTGTGGTGCCTTAGGGTTCTGAGGTATGGGCCCTCGGGTTTTATAGCCCACGAAAAGGTTTTCGGTGATTTACGGTTTGCGGGTTTAAGGGTTTTTGACTTTAGGGCCCTAGCATAGGTTTAGGGCTTCATGGGATTGCGGGGTTAAGGCTTTTTAGAGTTGTCTTAGGGTTTTGTTTTGTTTTTTGAGTGGGCTTCTTGGGCAATTTGCATTGTCTGTATGAAGGGGGGGCATGAGGAGAGACTATTGGACGCTACTTCGGCTCCTGTGTTCATCTGATCACTCCAGGGACCCCCAAGACGGCGGGGGGGGGGGGCCTTGTGGGCATGCCTCCCTTAGACTAGGGTTTGTAAGGTGGAGGGTGCAGGGTCCTTCGGAACTGATGCTAGTCACCCCCACAGCAACCTTTCAAGGATTTCAGTCGATGCCCCTTTTCATGACATGTAAGAAATAGGGACCCCTTGTGTATTGTGTACCAAAAATGCTGTAATCCTTCTGTAGACCCCCCCCTCCACCCCCTGCTGTCGGGAAACCCCCCCCAGGTGACGGTTCAACCGGTCACCACTGGGCCTCTGGCCGACCGCAGGGTTGCTGGTGAGGGGTCGCGCTCTCTTTGTGCGGGCCCTTGCTGCCCAACTCGGTGTGAGTTGGTGGTGCTAGTTCTAAGATGTTCTAAGATTATAAGGCTTAGGGTGAACGGATGAGGTTTCTTTGGGTCTGTGCTTGTGCAGACTGCGCAGGGAGAGGAAAACGTGACAACAGCGGACACCACAGTTTTTGGAAGAAGTGTTTTCTGAGCGGCACCCGCCATGAACGAAGAAACCCGATTCACAGGCAGGCCATGGCGTGTAAGGTTTGAAGGCTAAAGGATTTTAGTGTGCCTGTCCTATGATCTTGACTCACTGTCACAGGCATGCTCCCAGAGTCCTGCAGGCGCTGCATGGCCAAAGTCCTGGGTGCGCCAGGCGGGCTCGGAACTCCGGCACGAGGAGCCCAAGCTCGGAACACACAAAGCCGGTTCAAGGAGCCCGAGACCTACCCAACCTTTCAGCCCTCTTCCTCCGAACGCTCGGCGGTCACTCCTTCTAGCCTAGAACTCGCAGTCGAACCACCACCCTAAACCCGGACCCTAGACCTCTAGACCCTATACCCCCAAATCCTGTAATGCCTGGAACCCCAAGAGAGAGGCCCTTAAGCCCCACGGCAACCCTTGAACCGAGGCCCAAGTGTCCAGGAGGCAGTTATGGGGCCCGGTCTGGAACCACCTCTGACCTTCGCTTTGGCTTATTGCTTTTGGGTGCTTCAGGGCTTCGGGCTAATTTCAGGGTACTTGGGCCTGTTTGGGGGCTTCAGGGTATCTAAGGAGAAGTGACCATATGAATTTAGTACCTTTTCCACAAGCTAGCCCAGGCACGTATAACCTTCTCCAGAAAGCCAATAATAATATGATAAAGGTTGAACGAAGTGAAACGAGTGAGCACAGTGCGTGAATTATATTACAAGCGTGCTCACTCTGTTCACACCTTTAATCCTAATAATGCACTTTCCGGGCCTTTAAGAGATTCTATATTCGCCCGGGGTATTCTATTATTAGTGCGGGCTAAATGATCTCTTCGTACGCCCGCGTGGTATTAATATTATTGTTCTCTCTTCTAGGGCTTATAGGTGGTGCTGAAGGAGTTCGGGCCAATGGAGGGGGGCGCTTCAGAGCGGGAGTTCTAGGCGGTTTTGGTTTCGGGTTTCAGGACACCTGACTCGAAGGCTTCAGCGCAGTTACGTGAAGGGCATCGGGATGTTTTCAGTTTGGGGCTTAGGATGGTTTGGGCTTATACAAGGCTTGGGGCATTGAACCCTGATGAACGGAACACACATCCTGGACGCTGGACAAATTTCACGCAGAGCCCGCGGCCGGAGTCGGTGAGCTGCGGGCTGGCAAAGGCCTTCCTTCGAAGCAGGTCCAGCTGGGGAATTCAGAAGCCCTCCAAGAGTTCAGGGCTTGGGTTCATGGGGTCCAGATCAAGTCCGGCCCAGAATGCGGCTCTAGGGGACTTTTAGACTTTTCGCACAGTCAGTACGTCGCGCGCCCCGCCTGTTCTCTGGGCCAATCACGATCTCCAGACGCACCAGGCCGTGATGAATGGCATAATCCAGAACGCGGTGCCTGCACCATCCGAAGCATGAGCCCTTCCTACAACATCCAAAGACCACTCGAGCTACAAATCGAAGAAGCCGGAAGAAGCACCCTTTCACCCCCCGTTTTTACAATCGGCACTCTGTGGCTCCATGGACCATCGCTTGAAGGGCTGAGCGGCCAGTCATCATCCGTTCTGCGGCTTCGCCCGGAACTCTTCCTGGACACAGGGTCCGAAGATGCTCAACCTTCAGCCCTAGGTCCTTCAGCCCTAGGTCTTTGGGTTGCGACAACTTTTTGGACAACAATTGCGGCACGTAAATAGAAAGGGCACCATTGGGGGGCCTTAACCTCCTTCCGAGATTCGCGGTCCCCTTGCTCACAGTGAGGCCTAACAGGGCCCTGCTCACCCAATATCCCGATCCCTTCAAGCCTGCGCTCTTCGGCCCTTGTAGACTTGAACCCTTCATCCCAAAAACGTTATGCCCAACCTCCAATGGCCAAGCCCCAAACCCCATATAATCTGGACCCCAAAATCCCTTCGAACCTAAACCCCCCTAAACCCTAAACCCTATAAACCCTAAACCCTAAACCCCAAACCCGAAACCAGCGCCTGAGGGCTGTCACAGCAGCCCAGCGGCCGCCGCGGCCGGCCCCGGCGAGGAAGCGCAGGAGGAGCCTTGTCTCCAGCATTTCTTTGAGGGCTTTGGGGGTTTAATATAGAGGTCGGAATAGTTAGTCATCATCTTCCCCTATGGCCCTTGTATAACTTATACCATATAATGAACCCCCAAAACCCTATTCTAACTATTTGGGCGTGTTCTAAACGTGAGAGCTTCTGCATGGCCGCGGGCATGGCCTTCTTGGGACAGTTAGCTCTAGAAGCAATCTAAACACTGACACCCTAATGACTGCAAGTCAGATAAAGTCAGGTTCTGCATGACGAAGCGGCTAAGGGTGTGGACGTCGGATTTTTGACTGCACTGACGCCTGTGCTTACGCCAGACACCTTCTTGGCTGAGGTGCTTTGAATTTGGCTCTTTGGTCCCGGGTTGGGTCCAGGATACTATGCACAAGCTTTCCCAAACATTTGCTAGCTGATTCCAGCTACCACAGCAGGGCTGAGTTCGAGGTTTGCCTAGCGTGCCCCAGTGTAAGTGTACCCTATGGCCAGGTTCCCCTACTTCTTGAGCTGAGTCAGCAGAAAGAGAGGGAAAGGGCAAGATCAGAACTCGATCTCCATGGTGAAATCGTAGTTGATGGTTGGGACCACACTGGATATGAACTTGAGGAAGACAAACAATGCCTGAGATGCTTGACTCCCTGTTAGGATTTTGGGTTTGGGGCTTCCCACCTACTTGTTGATCTACAGCTATGTGGCTAGCTCGGATTCTGCTTTCTAGAGAAAGGTTGTAGAGAAACAAAACCCTGACAAGGGACCAGGTCGTGCCTGGGGGTCAACCCCTGCTCGATCCAGTCCTGAATCACCTTCTTCATGACTTGCGCATGCTGGCAGGGGTGGATGGACACCGTTGGCGTGCCCGTCAGAGGATGAGGGTCCACGGTGACCGTTTTGGACTTGTAGTCGCTGAGGACGTCTTCATAAACCTCCTCGGGTTTCAGAGGATCCCCCCGCTCGTTGTAGCCAAACAGCCAGAGTCGGGGTGTTCGGTAGTACTTGTCGTAGGTGATGGACAAGTCCTCCCGAAGAAAAGTTGAGGTGAGGTGGGTTCGCAGGTTTCGCTGTGACTTGAACGCCAAACCCAAGCCGATGTTAAAGCTGTTGCAGTAGAAGCTGTGGTTGACGCGTGAGTTCCAGAAATCTCATGGTAGCCCCAGACTCTGCTAGATCCCAACACCGGGCAACTATGCGGTACTGAGAACCCTATTTCTAACTACCCCCCAAGACTACGGGTAAGTATACTTAAACTTTATTTGGGGGGATACTTAGAACTCCACTTGGAGGTTCATGGTACGTATAACCCAACGATAACTGCACTTTTGACCCACCTATAAGCCCCTTAAGTGCACCAACGTGGTTGCAATTGGGTGATTATTCCCGTACCATGAACCTCCAAGTACTTCTACTAAACCCTAAACCCTAAACCCTAAACCCTAAACCCTAAACCCTAAACCCATGATCCAAGGCACGTAGGTGCGCGTCTTCACGATGTTTGCGTCAGGGGCCTCAGCCACCACCACGCCTCCGGAGGGCGCCGCGTAGCCAGCGGCTGGGTAGTCGTCCTGCCAGGGTTTAGGGTTGAGGGTTTGGGGTTTTGGGTTTAGGGTTCGGGGTTTAGGGTTTAGGGTTTGGGGTTTAGGATTTAGGGTTTGGGGTTTAGGGTTTTGGGGTTTATAAGGGCCCACGATCCAGATCTTCAAGTTTAGAGGGCTTTTGCCCATTCTTGACGTCGCACCCATTTTGGATACCTGTGGCAATGCCGCCCCATAGATTTAGGGGGTACCCAAACAGGGACCATAATTTAGAGAACCGATTGTCTCTAGGTTTGCGGAGGTTAGAAACTATTTACTGTTTAGGGTTTAGGGTCTTCAAGAGGGTTCATATTTCCTTTATCATGTTAAGCATTGTGAGGGGGCATGAAAGGCCCATTACCTTTGTTTTAAGTGTTAAACAACAGCTCCAAGTTACTGAGGAGATTACGATGTGGACGCTGGACCCCGATGCTGGGAATCCGCGTCTTTTCGTGAGAGAGCAGAGCGCATACTGTATATGATCAACAAGGGCTTCGGGTTGAGGGTTTAGGGTTTGGGTTCCTTAGCTTAGACGCCTACCTCCTGTAGCTGCTGGTCGAGGTCCGAGAAGTCTGGCAGTGTGGACGCCGCCGCGCCACCTCGAAGCCACAGGCAGCCAGCTTGGGCTTGAGGATTCCCAACGCCATCCTAGTATCCTAAGCATCGACAACCCCTCAACACTCGAAGCTCTAAAGCCCCTCACAACCATGGCAGAACCTTAACCCCCATCGCCTAAAAAACCCTGCAGAACAATTCCGAAGCATATGGGCATTTCCCAAAACTCGAGGTAGAACCCTCATGTGCCCCAACATCTTCTCATCATCCCCTTAATAAGGGCCCTACTAGTACAATTTTGAGGAAAATCCCCCTACCGGGGGCAGCCTCCCAAGAAGTCATCGTCGGCGTTGAAGACGATGCCTTTCCCCTCCGCCTTGCTGGCTCCTGGTTCTCAGAGGAGTGTAGAACCTTTGTTTAGGTTGATCCCTATAAGTTCCTATAGATGGGACCCTCTTGAACTAACAAGGGGCAACAGGCAAATAGTGATTACATCTCCCTATGTACATACATACATATATATATACACACACATATACCGCGAGGTGGCTTTCAACGGGAGAACTGCCCACAGCAGGGCAACTCATATGCGGCAGCCTGGCTTTCAGCTGAGGTTGAGGGTCTAGGATGCGATGGCTGAGGTTGTGTTTGGGCTTCAGGGTGGCTTGAACAAAGCCGTGTTTTTTTTAAGACCCGGATGTCGTCCTTCGGAAGGGCCTAGGTCGTCGACGTCGTGGAGCTCCTTGTTCTCGGCTCCTGCGGGACGTCCATGAGCCGACCCGTTCCCTGCTGCAGAAACAACCCAAGCATCAGCATCTAAACAGCATACTTGAGCCCGAAACCCGGCCTGAGGACATCTCCGGCGGCAGAAGCCAGTCATCCTGCAGGCATGGGCGACTCTCCCAAAGCCCGGGCCCAACCCAAACTGTGACCCCCTTAAAAGCCTTGAAAAATTCTGAAAAGCCCTGAAACCCTCCTCCAACCCAAACGCTGAGCCACAACACGACCGCAGACCAGAACCCCCCCCCCGCCCCAAAGGCCTCAGTTGTCGTCTGGTCCAAAGCAAAGTCGAGAGCCTGAGCTGAACTCGGGCGCCGTCTGACCGGCTCTTGCACGTGACCTTGTAAATTTAAGGGTTTAGGGTTTACGTGTTTTGTTTAAGGGGCTTGTACATGAGCTGAGAAAAAGCCATCGAAAAAGTGAATCATGGCACCACTTGGGGGGCCTCCGTCTTATCGCTGGCCTGATTGAATCCTCGCCTTCGACCCGGGGTTCCAGTCTAGGGCCTAGGGTCGAGGGCCTAGGGTCTAGGGTTTAGGGTTTAGGGTTGTAAGGATCGGGGAATTAGGGTCTACGGTTTAGAGATGTCAAGATAGGGGCCAACTCTACTGGGAAGCAGGAGTGGGGGTAGCTTGTACCGCATTAGTTTTGTGTCTACGGCCCGGAACCTGAAAACTATGGAAGGTTGCTAAATACTAGGAGAAGCTCGGCCTCTTCAGGTATATAAATAAATAAATAAATAAATTAAAAAAAAAATATATATATATATATTCATTTATATATAATACATATATATATACACAATATAAATAATATATATATATATATGGTCACCCCCCCCCCCCCCATGATCCACACCTATGGTTTTCCGGTCTTCGTCTTTGTCTGATTTTCTGCTTTTTCCTCGGAAAAATGCAGTAAAAACTGTACTGGAATACAAAAAGCTCTTTTATATGATCCCCTATAAAAACACTAGTGTTTTTGTGTGTACATTTTGCTTCTGAAATGTGTGTCTTGTGGCTCCATAAAGTTTTAGAAGGGCAGCCATTTAGAATTTGAAGGCTTTTGAGGGTTTAGGGGCTTTTTGAAAATTTAGATGATCTGTGGAAGGCACCGGGGCTTCCCCAGACCATTTCAAATTTTAGAAATCCTTAAAATACTTTGTTTTTTTGAACGGGCCGCCCCTTTAAGATTTTAAGGGCTTTAAGGTATTTAAGCCATTCCAAATTTTCAGGATTTAAAAGGCGTTAAAGCCTTTAAAAACCTGAAAGCTTTTATCCCTAAAAATTCTAGAATACCTTAACATTGTAAAAGGGCAGCCGTTCAAAATTATGGAAGTTACTTGATTTTAGAATTGAACATCAAATCCTTAAACTTTAAAAAGGACAGCCATTTACAGCTGCAAGAATTTCAGGGTTTTAAGGGTTTGCAAAAACTTACATGGTCTGGGGAAGTCTGGGGAAGGCATCGGGGCTTCTCCAGACCATTGACAACTTTAAAAACCCTTAATTTCCTAAAAGGGCAGCCACTAAAATGCTTAAGCATTTTAAGGTTTTTCAAAGGCCTTAAAACCTTGAAAATCCTGAGAAGGTTTAAGCAGAATTTTAATGATTTTTATAAGATGTTAAGGGTTTTAAAAGTTCAGATGGTCTGGGGAAGCCCCGGTGCCCTCTCCAGACCATTTAATTTGTTTTTTTTTTGAAAAATGGTCTGGGGAGGCCCTGTGCCTTCCCCAGATCATTTAAACTTGAAAAAAACCCTTGAAACCCTTAACCCTAAAAACCAAACCCGAAACCCTTCACACTAAACCCTAACCACTCAGCACCAGACCCTAAACACTAACCCTACAAAACTTAACACTAAGCCGTTAGCACAAACCCCAAACACCTAACACGAAACCAACGCTACACCCTAAACACTAAACCCTAAACATTATACACTAAACCCTACACACTAAACCCTGAACACTAAACCCCAAACCCTAAACATAAGGATTTTTAAAGTTGTCAATGGTCTGGGGAAGCCCCGGTGCCTTCCCCAGATCATTTACAATTTGTAAAAACCCTTAACACCCTTAACCCTAAAAACCAAACGCGAAACCCTTAACACCAAACACTAAACACTCAGCACTAGACCCCAAACACTTACCCTTAAAAACTTAACACGAAGCCCTTAGCACAAACCCCAAACACTTAACACGAAACCCTAAACGCTTAACCATAAACTCTAAACACTACACCCTAAAAACTAAACCCCAAAGCATTACACACTAAACCCTACACACCAAACCTTAAACCCTAAACAGTAAACCCCAATGCCGGAAGCTCAAGCCCTACTAAATCTAAACCTGAAACCAAGAACCCGTCGGGGATTCAGATGCTAATTGTTTGGATTTTAGAGTTTAGGGCTTTATTTGGTTTAGGGTTTTAGCCAAGCTGCTTGACCCTATCCCTAAACCTAAACCCTAGACCAAAAATTTAACACTCAAACCCTAAACACAAAACACTATAACCCTGAAACCTACACACTAAACCCTAAACACAAAACACTAAACCCTAAACCCGAAACAACACATCCTGAACCCTAAACCCTAAACACTAAACCCTAAACCCCAAACAAAAAACATGGGGGTTTCAGTCCTTTAGGGGTTTTAAAACTTCATCATTATGAGGTTTAGTCTTGTAGACATTGCCCAAGTCGCTTAACCCTAAACCCTAATAAGTAAACCCTAAACCTTGCAAACCAAAACCTAAACACTAGACCCTAAACACTAAACCCTAACCCTAAACACTAACCAATAAACACTAAACCGTAATCCCTAAACGTGCATATGGAGAACATGGGCCCCGGACTCCAGTTTCCAGATTTCCAGAAAAATTTGGAGTACCCGGGCCCCGGACTCCAGACTCCAGATTTCCAAAGGAATTCTGGAGTACCCGGGCCCCGGACTCCAGATTTCCAGAAAAAATCTGGAGTACCCGGCCCCGGACTCCAGACTCCAGATTTCCAGAAAAAATCTGGAGTACCCGGGCCCCGGACTCCAGACTCCAGATTTCCAGGAAAAAATCTGGAGTACCCGGGCCCCAGACTCCAGACTCCAGATTTCCAGAAAAAATCTGGAGTACCGGGGCCCCGGACTCCAGACTCCAGATTTCCAGAAAAAATCTGGAGTACCCGCGGCCCCAGACTCCAGATTTCCAGAAAAAATCTGGAGTACGCGGGGGCCCCAGACTCCAGACTCCAGATTTCCAGAAAAAATCTGGAGTACCCGCGGCCTCAGACTCCAGATTACAGACTCCAGAATCTGGAGTCCAGGGTCCCGGTACTCCAGATTTTTTCTGGAAATCTGGAGTCTGGAGTCTGGTGGTACTCCAGATTTTTTCTGGAAATCTGGAGTCTGGAGTCTGGAGGTACTCCAGATTTTTTCTGGAAATCTGGAGTCTGGAGTCTGGGGGTACTCCAAATATTTTCTGGAAATCTGGAGTCTGGAGTCCCCCCCTCCCAAAACCAGCCTTCCCGAGGCCAAATGTGTGGATCATGGGGGGGGGGCGAGCATATATATATATATATATATATATATATATGTAAGGGTCTGGTTTTGGGCTGAAGGGTAGGCAATGTTCCCAATCCTGCCCAGAAGCGCGGACCCTATCCCGGCAGGGCACGTTCCTTGCAAGGGGCGTTGACAGGCTTTCTGAGTATTGCGAGCCCTCAGTGACTTTCAAAAGCTCCCCAAGCCTAAGCCCTGAGCCCCGAAACTGCTCAAAGGTTCACCCCACTAGCAAACTGCGGCTCATGTTGGGTATTCTCCAAGCCATGGCGCTGCTTCTTGCTGCTTAGGAGGCTTCGATCCCCGCGTTTCCCTCGTCCATGGTCACAGGCTCCCACCCTATCCGCAACCCGTGAGCCTGAACAAATCGTGAAAATGAACTCGGACATGAAATCGCGCGCCTGGTGATCAGGTACTGCTGCTCCTGTAGGGCCATGGAGGGACGACAGGCTACACCATGAAATCCACACACGCCGTTACAGACATCTTCGAGCTCCCTATATTCCTTGTAAGTGATTGAAAGGTCCCTAAAAAATCGATTTGTCAACGAGGGACTTGTTGAACGAGAGACGGAAAGAAGAAAACCCAGATGAGAGAAAGAGAGAGATAAGAGAGAGCGAGAGAGGGCGACAGAGAGCGAGAGAGAGGAGAAGAGAACAATAAGAGAGGGGAAGGAAAGATAGATGGGAGAGAGAGAGAGAGCGAGATATGAGGGACATCAGAAACAGATAAGGGAGAGAACCAGAGCGGGGTAAGGAGAAAGAGATATTGATAGTTGCAGAGAGAGAAGGAGAGAGCGCGAGCGAGAAAGAAAGAGACAGAGAGAGAGAAAGGAAAGAGAAAGGGTTGCACAGAGAGTTCAGATTTCAAACAGATAAGAGAAAGAGAGAGATGAACAAATTTACGGGGATATAAGAGGGAAACAAAAGAAAGATAAGAAAAAGACACGAGAGACAGATGAGAGAGAGGTCAGAGAGCGATAAGAGCGAGACCCGAGGGAGATACGATCAGAGGAGGAGAATAGAGAGAGAGAGAGAGAGCGAGAGAGAGAGAGAGAGATAAAGATAGAGCGGGACAGAGCGAGAGCAAGAGCGAGAGAGAGAGAGAGAGGACAGAGAAGAGAGAAGAAATAAGCCAGAAGACAGGAGACAAAAGAGAAGACAGAAGAGAAGAGAGGAGAGAGAGAGAGAGACAGAGAGCGAGAGAGAGCGAGAGAGAAAGAGAGATGAGAGTGTGATGAGAGAGCGGTGAGAGACGAGAAGCTGAGAAAGAGAGATGAGAAGGAGCTAAGAGAGATATATGAGAGAGAGCAGAGAGAGACATGAGAGAGAGAGAGAGAGACAAAGGAAAGAGCGGGAGAGAGAGAGAGAGCGCGAGAGAAGACAGAGATAATAAAGGAGCGAGAGAGAGGGAAAGAACAACAAAGCTCCCTCGTCATACACTTTCAAATATTTCTGGCCAAGCGTTGTCCCCTCCCTCTCTATATATGTATATATATATATATATAACTTATACAACTGTTTTTCTTAAGGGCTAGGGGACTGGGGCCCCCTTCGGGCAGGTTTGCCGCCCTTGTTCCGGGTGTAGTACAGCGCGAAGCAACGACCAGCGGAAACAAAAGCCTCACCTCCTGAGCAGAGACCTATGAGCCCTCAACCCCAACCGTAAAATGGGACCCGAATTCAAAATCAAAATCAAGCCCGCACATACCCCTTAACAAAAACCTTGCATGTAAGGGCCCTAACTTAGAACCCAGCTGCGCATCTTCGGGCCTGTGGGAGGTAGCTCGCTCTCAGCGATGCCTCGCCAGACTCCCATCGCCAGGTCGGGAACTTGAACGTTAACCTTGGGGTTGCGGGGTTTAGGGTTTAGGGCTTAGGGCTTAGGGTTTAGGGTTTAGGGTTTAGGGTTTAGGGGCGGACCTCTTCTATTGGGGTCTGGGGGCCCGTCACACCATGCAAGGATGTTTTGGTGGGGGGGGGGGGAGCAGGGCTGGGCATTTCCTCCAAACAGCTCTACACGTCTCCAGATACCCCTACATGAACATTGAAGCTAGACCCTACATGCCTTCAAACAAGAACAAACAAGCAGCGACTGCGACACGAAACAAACCCCAAAGGGCGGACTAAACCCTAAACCCTAAACCCTAAACCCTAAATACTAAACCCTAAACCCTAAACCCAAAACCCAATAACCCTAAACCCTAAATCCTCTAAACCCTAAAACCCTAAACCCTAAAACCCTCAAAAGTTGGCAAAGCGGCTGGTCCCCTGCCTCCACGAACTCCTGAAGGTGGGTTTTGAGGTTGAGGATTCAAGAGATCTGGGGACGGGCTTTAGGGGCTGAATTGAATAAACCTAAACCCTAAACCCTTTGGGGTTCTAAGGGTTTGGGGTTTACAGGGTTTTGGGTTTACGGTTCAGGTTCAGGGTTTTTGGGCTTTAAGGGGTCTTGCCAGGGTCTGTAGGGAGTTTGGGGTCTGCAGGGTGCCTGGAAGTCGGTATTTGTGCGTTCAAGTTCATGTAGTTGGAATATGCAGTCAGAGTGGAAGTGTGATTCCACTTCATTTCAGTAGGATACATGAAGGAGATAGATATCGCATGAGCATGAGAGTCCTCGCCTGGTCCCGCATGCTCAAAACCCTAAACTCACCCTGAACCACAGGTGGGATATTGGGGGCGCCGGTTCAGAAAACTCTTCGGGTTACCCCTATTGAACATGGTCACCCGCAACTATGCGAAGTTCGTGGTCCGGGATGCTGATTTGGAGAACAAAGTTGTGTTATCTGACAAAGAAGCTGCAGGATTGTTTCTTTGGTCTCGGCTGAGGCAAAGTCGTCAGGTCACTACTACTACCACTACTACCAGTACTATACCAGACCCCGTTCCCGTTTATAGAGGGTAAGCAAAAACCCCGAAATTGCTTTTTTTTTTTGGGGGGGGGGGGGGCCAGAGACAAAGCGACTGCAACATTAAGCCATAAACTCTCTACGATTGAAACTACAAATAGGCCCAATCCCAACCCTCTACCCTTCAAACTACCGCAGGCCCATGGTATTGCCTAAATACCCTTCGCGTCCTCTGGGGTCAGCGTCCCACTCTCCACGAACTTCGACTCGCCTAAGACGAGGTTGCCCAGCGACCAAACAGTCAAGTTTTGCAGGCTTTAAGGCTTTCTGGGTTTAGTGGAGGGAACCGAGCCCTGAGAAAGGGCATACAGGGTACCACGAGAAGAGTGTAGCGCAAAGGTGCTTTCATGGCCCCCTTAGAATGCAGAGCATAACATATCCGGATTGTTGATTCGCGAAATCGCACGGTGAGTAGACTGGCTATATCAAGCGATGCCATCAGGGGCCGGATGGCAAGCTACTTTCTGTCCAGTTCGCCATTCCAACTCAGCCCACTTTAGCTTCATTGAGTCGCAGGGCCCTGAATCTTTGTACCCCTGAAACCTAAGCCCAAAACCCAAAATGCTTCACCGACCCAAATCCCAAGCCCAAACCAACCCCCAAAACCCCCAAAGCCCCCACAACCCCAAGCTCCAAACCACCAACTGAGAGCTCACGGAAACTTACCCAAAGAGGTTTCTGAAGATTTGGAACGAACACGAGCAAGCCAGCCGGTCACAGCCGAATGCACTTGAACAACGCCACACGCACCCCCGCAGCACCAAGATCCTGCACCCCTCAACCCCCTGGACCTGGACCCCAACCTGTACACCCTGTACACCCTGTACACCCTGTACACCCTGTACACCCTGTACACCCTGTACACCCTGTACACCCTGTACACCCTGTACACCCTGTACACCCTGTACACCCTGTACACCCTGTACACCCTGTACACCCTAAACCCTAAAACCCTAAACTGACCCCCAGCAAGTCCTCAACCAACAGCTGCCGCAGGTCACCGCCGGCTGTGGTGAAGGCGTTGACCGTACTGCGCAGTGCATCGCCCAGGCGGTGCTTGGCGATGCTCAGCTGCTCCATCTGGGCTTGGGATACAAGAAAGGCTTTGTAGCGTGGGATCCCCTTATACTGACAGTCCTTAATGGGATCATCTTACCCTCAATTAAAATCCTCATCAAGGACTGTTAGTATAAGGGGGGCACATCCAACCTAAGGTGTTGAGGCTTAGGGCTGTGCCAAAGCTCAGACTAAGAGGTGGCCCAGGCTCGGGGTCACGTTCGGGCATGTTTGGTTCCAGAGGATCTGGGCTTCGGCTTTAGGTCCCCAAGCCCTCAGCAAACCCCTAAAAACCCGCAAATCAAGTGGGAGCTACAGGTTTTGGGGGGGGGGGGGGGGGGTTGGCGAATCAGGGATCCTAGTGTGCAAGGCCTTCGTACCCCAAGCTAAGCTTACTTGTTGTTGATCTAGGGTGGTTAACTACAGGTTGAAAGGTTTCACAGGTTCGCCTGCGGCTTTATGTGCCTAGTGGGCGCCAACGCAAAGATGTTCAGTTGCAAGACGGCTTCTATTGCTGTCGGGCCACAGCCATTCGCCTGGCTTTGGTCAGCGTCGCTTTGAGCCAAATTTGACTTCTGCGAAGACATCGAAAGTGGTTCAATCTGCAGGCTCTTGTAAGGATTGGGCACGCAAGGCTTGGGTATTTCGGGTGTTGTTAGGCTTGCGGCTGAATGGCGATACGGCCATGAAATGCAAACAAGCAGCTGGAGTTCTTCGCCTGAAACAGCGTAGCAGGGCCAGCTCGGTTTGCAGGATCAGGATTCAAGGGTTGAGGGCTTGGGCTAGGGGGATGTTTTCAATTCTGGAGTCACCACGTTGCCAGACAGTGTTGATCTGCAGGGCCTTGCCCCTCAATCATATTGATACTAACGACCGACCTGAACACCGCACCTGAGCTCCAAAAAGAACGGAGAACGCTAAGGCCTCAACTCAAGCAAACCTGACAGTTCAAAGGCTCGCACTGGCATCTTGGCAGCCCGACAAAGCCGCGTCCTCGGGGTTCTTGGGGCTTAGAAGCTTCGTAAGGCTAGTCTGCCCCGCGCAAACCCTAAGCTACTAAAGCCCCAAATCAATAAACAAAAGCCTGCTCTGCAAAAACTCTTTCCTCCAAAGCCCCGAACCTCAGCTGAAAGCCTGAGCCCCTTTCCCCGCCACACCCTCAACCTTGAAACCGACTTTCACTAAACCGTTTCAGAAGAAAAGAAAGTGGCCACAGATACCCCCCCCCCCCCGCAAAGCCTAAAATTAAAAAACCTGCTTCGGAGGCTAGACAACGGAAAAAAAACAAAAAAACAAAAAATCTAAGCTCATATACACTCTAAATTCAAACCCTCAAACCCTCCTGCTCTCACACTCTGTGTGCCCTACCAGGTTGCAGCAGTTGTCGCAGCCTCAGCAACGTCGGGGAGTTTAGACCGACCCGTTTTAGGGTTGGGGAAGCCAAATCAGCCCCCAACTCCCGAAACCTAAAGACCCGAAGCCCCCCCCCCCCCCCCCCCCGACAAAAAAAAAAAAAAAAAAAATCGAGAGATGCTCCCCCCCCCCCCCCCCCCCAATAACAAAAAATGAACAATTATATGAACATCGCTTCCTCCTCCCCGCACGCCTCCTGGGGGCCCGGGCGGCCGCAGCAAAGCTTCCCGGCGCTGAGGGCGCAGAAGCCCGGTGTCCCGTGGCTGGGTGGTGCCTGGCCTGCGGGAATCAGAGCTCTACTTGAAAGGTCATGAGTCACCGTAAGTGGGGGTTCTATGTAGGGTAACTGAAATTGCAACTGGTTCTAGCCTTATTCAGGGTACTTACAAGCCTACTTACCCGTGAACCTTCAAGTGCAGGAGGTTGTTGGGGGTACTTGGGGTGGGTAATAAGGCTCACTCAGGGGGCTCATGGAATATGTTGAAGGGCTTACAAGGCTTATAGGCTTTTTGGGGTCTGAAGCGTTAGGGGATTACATCGCAAAAGCCCTGAGACCTGTGCAGGAAGGCGTGCTCAGGACTGACCCTCCCCAAGTGTCAGAGGATTGTGGGTCGAATTTTGTTGCTTTAACGGGTGATTGGATTTAGGGCCTAAAACTTCGGGTTTAGGTTTAGGGCTCCCAGGGCCGAATGTCCACTTGGGGGCTCCGAGCGGTCGAGCAACTCGAGCAGATCTGCTGGAAGGCGTCTGGCGCATTGGGCTCCTCCGCGCCAAGTTTCTACCCTATAAATCTGGGTAGCACACCCTACCGCCACCTTGTCAGCTCTCTAGCTCCTGGTCAATTGAAATAAATCACCAACAGATGTAGCCCTAGTAAGAGCCATCATCGCAGCTCGTCGTCGTCGTCATCGTCGTCGTCCTCGTCGTCGTCCTCGTCGTCGTCGTCGTCGTCGTCGTCGTCGTCGTCGTCGTCGTCGTTGTGGCGGTGGTGGTCGTCGTAGTCGTAGTAGTCGTAGTAGTCGTCGTCGTAGTAGTAGCAGTAGTAGCAGTAGGAGCACTACTCCGGAGTAGCAGCAGGTCGCAGGTAGCAGGTAGCAGGTCGTCGTCGTCGTCGTCATCGTCGTCGTAATAATATTGATTGTGCTAGTTGCCACTAGCAGTACGCAGGAGTAGTGAGCAGTAGTAAGCAGTTGCGAGCAATGTGGTATACTAGTACAACTACTAGCACTACTGGTCGGTCATATTACTAGTGATTACTAGTGCTAGTACTGACGTTACGAGGAATAGCAATATATAGTAGGACTAGTCAGCAATATCATGATCGAAATGCCTATATGCTAGGGCTCCTCACCCAGGTACTCCAGAAGCTGTGCCCGCCGGCACTTCCGGCGGTTCCGACCTGAGGGTACCATTCACCCTGGGTATTTTAAGCCGTTGAGTTGGTCGTCGGCGACATGCACGTCTATTGGAGTAAAAATGATTTTAATCGAAAGTCAACATCGGATTCCTGCTGTATTCCAGTTACCCTTGAGGCCCTCGAGACCTATTATGAGTTTAGGGCTTAGGCTGTTTTAGGTTTCAAGGTTACCTTGAGGCTACTCTGGTTGTCGGGTTCAAGGTTTAGGCTTTTGGATTTAGAAACAGCAGCGCGGAAAGGCTCAGGGTCCAAGCCAGGGGTTCAAACCTCCTTGTGGTCCCGTATGGCGATTTTTAATTCACCGAGCCGCAATAGAAGAACGAGCTCTGGTAGCGCATGAGGCTCCTTGTCGCGAGTGCCCCAAAAAACAAAGGCTATCAATTCTAAGGTGTCTGACTGTCTTGGGGCTTAGATTTGGAGCTTGTAAGTCTACAGGGCTGTCCAGTGGGTCCAATTTCTTGGGCACAGGGGCCTTCCTTGGACGTTGCCTGTGGACTGGACCACACTTCCCTGCCATGCCATCTCGGGGTGTGGGTATAACGGCTGACAGTTGCGAAACCCGCTGATGACAAAAAAAACAAAACCCGCAAAACCCGAAGCGATCCTGTGCAGCGCTGGGGTAAGCACCAAGCCATCCTCGCGATACGTCTTCGTTTTGGTTAGTTGTGGTTTAGGTCGGAGGGCTTTATGCAGAGTCTTTACGTTGGCGTTTAGGTTTGGGCGGAAGTTGTGGACAGCTCGTGCCCGAAGACATGAGCATCGCAGGAGCAAGCGACCTTTGAAGTGAAGACCGCATGTTTCCACCAATGCTTTATGATTTCAAGATGCTCCAGGGCTTCCTTCCCTTTCGCCCTGAGGGCCTGGGGGTTTGGGGATTTGGGTCCTCCAGGAGTGGAGGTGGGGGGTGTCGGAAAAGCACCTGTCCTCCATCTGCGTTCCTGACAGAGGACTTTAAATAACCTCCAAAGCCAGAAGGAGAGCCAAGTAAGCAGCAAGTTTGCCCCCTCCCCCCCCATCACCCAGTCCTGGCCAAGGAGCACCTACCCATGCAGCTTTCGGGGCGGTTCGGACTCGTGGAGATTTGGTTGTTGGGCTGAGGGCTTGGAGCTCTGCACTCTGCCGTGGACAGAACAGCTGGAGGTCTAGTCGACAGGACTCAGGGCATCCATCTGTTCATTTATGTCTCAGACGACGAGACATGCCGGCTTGTCTCACCTGCTCGTTCTGCCGCCGGTCGTTCTTGGTGAAGAGCACGATGCAGGCGCCAGGCATGGAATCTCGCCCGGCTCGTCCAGATTCCTATCTGCTGGCTATTGAAAAAAAAACGCGTCTCGCAAGAAACAAATCCTGGACCCGAAGCCCCGCCTGCATGTACGCCTCCAGGCTCTTCGGCATGCCGAAGTGAAGTACTCGGCCTGCATGCTGCAGTTTGCAGGTAGAGAGAAAGCGAGAGAGAGAGAGAGAGAGAGAGAGAGAGACCAAAAATGAAACGTGATGGAAATGGTACGCGTGCACGCGTGCGCGGGTGTTGTGCACTCTTCCGACGCCATGTACCCCCATGAGCAGAACTCGTATACCTTAGACGATCTCAAAACTCTACTTGCGCCTCATGCGCCTTCAACCCAATGCGACCACGCCACGCACATCTGGCTTGTCGATGCCCATACCGAAGGCCACGGTTGCAGCCACAGCCTCGCGAAATCGCAGGTTCAGATCAATATAAAGAGTTTAAATCTAGGGTGTAAGGGGTTGTAATTGTTTGGGTTGGAGGGCTTCGCAAGGACACAATGGAGATCCGCTTTCGTCATTTATGCCTCAGTGAGCAAAAGCTTGAGCACTAATATGCAAGCCAAACCCCAAGCGCTCTAAGAAATTTGCCCTTCTGCTGCTCTGCACTCAAAACCCTAAACTGCCTAAACCTGAAACCCCAAACCCTCTAACTAGTAGAAAATCATAAACAATCTCTCCATGCACATCCGGATGGCCTGTAGCTCATTGCGGGTGAACTGGTCCTCTGCTTGCTATTGGCTTGAGGGATCTTCAGAGTCTTATGGGGGGGTAGGGTTTAGGGTAGTGGTTTGGGGTTGAGGGTTACCAAACCCTAAACCCTAAACCCTAAACCCTAAACCCTGGGGCTCGGGTTCAGGGAGGTTGTTCTACATTCATTAGGTCCCTTCCAGGCGTCCCTTTTTCCAGATTGTATGTTCTTAAAGCCGAACAAAGGCGGTTCAAATTCAGAACACCTCCATGATAGAGTTTGTGCACTAGCTAGGAGGAACTTGTTTCCGGGGTTCCTGCTCTTTTTCCTCCTCTCCCTCTCTCTCTCTGTCTGTCTATCGTTCTCACTCTCTCTCTCTCGCCCTCTCGCTCGCTCGCTCTCTCTTGTTTCCTTCTTTATTTCGTTATTATTCTGTATTTCTGTATTTCTTTCCTCTCTCTCCCTCTCTCTCTGTTCTTCTTCTTCTTCTCCTTCTTCTTCTTCTTCTGATTCTTCTTCTTCCTCTGCCTCTTCCACTCTCTCTCTCTCCCTCTCTCTCTCGGGTTACAAACTTAGGGGTTGTGCAGTATGCGCTGGGCTGATGTTTGGCTTCGGAACCTGAACTTGTCTAAACCAGGCTCAGCAGCGTGGACCTAAGCTTAAACCTCAACCGGATACACGCGAATAAAAGCCCCTGGCAACCCTCACTAGCCAACCCCCCCCCCCCCCCCCGCCCTTGAACTTGCATGTTTCAGTCAGACGGCCTGCACAGCCCAGCGCTTGGCCGGAGGGTGGCCAGCGTGGAAGGAGGCAGCCAACACACCGCCTGCCGCTTTAGGGGTTTATTACGATTAGGGCTTAGGGACGACGACTCTCCGAACCCAGTGCATCTCAGCGCAGTTGAAAAACGCACGGCCCCCGTCCAAGGCTTCGGGGTCCGTGGAGCTACGGCTGCCAGGGAACAACACAGCGACGTTTTCCTCGATATGTTCCGGTTCCTACTGTGCCACAAAGTGCTTGAAATGCGGGGCCGGTGGGCACCCTCTAAGATCATTCCTTGGACAGACCACCGCTTCCACGTAGAATACATGATGCGTAAGAAAGGACTCTGTTGCTTCTCTCCGTGGCAGTCTGTTCAGGCTTGCGCGCCAGCCACTTGCTTGTCAGCCACAAAGGGATGACAGCTTGCAACGATGCCAAGATGAAAGAAAAGCAGATAAAACAAAAGCTGAGGGGCGCCAGCTTCGCACTTCCGAAAAGCCAAGTTTCCACAGGCACATGCGGTCCGACCCTGCTACGAGCTCCGAAGCATCGTCTATGTACTATGAAGGCATTTCATCCAGCTTCCTTTCCACCCTCAGAACATCCCATTCCAAGAAATTCCCACAACGCAGTACTGCAAGGTTTTGTGGCCGCTGGGATCCGTTGTGCCACTAACTGCCTGCCGGACCTGCGTGGCGCACGAACAAAGGACAATTGCGGGTGGGTAGTTTCTGCTGATATAAGACTCCTATCAACACTATAGGCTTCGGGATTATACAGACTCTGCTATGGGAAACTACCAAGCGAAACTGTCCTGGAAGCAACAACCCAGGTTTGTTGAAATTGATTCGCATCACTTGACAATCTTCAGAAGCAAGTGTGTCAAGTATAGACTCGCATTACTTGCCTGGGCTTGCTGCTCAGCAGCATGCGAAGCTCTGCTTGCGTCATGCTGCTCATATAAAGACAAAAAAAAACTCACGCCTTCTCCTGAGCTTCCGGAAAACTCAAGAACAGGGGAATGAGGCTGCTTCGTCGACTTTCAACAAACCCAGGTCCTGAACCGTACACTAACACAGCCATAATTTCACCAGAAGCTCACGGAAGCATGGATGTTCACCATTGCGGAGGATAATGGTTTCAGCAATATGTGTTCAGACTGTTCCCTCTCTCAACTGGGCGAGAGCACATGAGCTTTGGTTTCTATTCGATGATGAAAACCGTGGAAACATATTTTCCTTCCGCGGAACCTTTCCGCGCCTCGAAAAGTAGCTTCCGCGGGGCATGTTCTTAAAACTTCTTAAAGCTTCATCAATTCCTTCCGCGGACCCTGGAACCATTTTCGCGTGCATTCGTACAGTTCCTTCCGCGCAGTACGTTTGTAGCCTTAGGCATGTGTCCCGTGAAGTTCCAGAACGACAGTCGATGTTGAAACTGAACAAGCACATACATGGTGAAGGGAAGTCTGCGGCTCATAATGTTGCACTGTCTTTAGTAGGGCCCCCCCCCCCCAGGGCCTCAAGCCTTACTGCGTAAGCCCCTAACCCAAAACACAAACCCTTAAAATTAAAAAAAATGTCCGGAAACAAATTGTGATAAGAACGGGTGTCGCCATCTGGTTCATGGTACTCTAAACCGGCCAGGCGCCTGGCCCCGAGGGTCGATGCTCATCGGCTGTTTGGGGCTGAAAGGTTCATAAGCTCAGGATGCTGAAGACGGAGCTTCCGCGAGCTTCCGCGCAAAGGTGCTTCCGCGAACTCTTCCGCGTGCTTCCGCAGCCACAGCGCGGAGCTCATTCTGAGCACAAAATTGGATCCAAAATATGCTTCCGTATACTAAACTATCTCTCAAGAAGCGCCTTAAAAAACCGCAGCTCACATGATACTTACTACGTAATGTTCCTCACTCACGAGGCTCTTCTCAGGCTCTGCTGTCAGGCGGCCCAGCGAATTGCCTTCGAAGGCGCTGAAGCTCACCCTGCAGTCGAGCGCGGAAGGCTGGCTCGAAACGCTGCGTGAACATGTTTCCGAGCATGGACGCCACCGACATTGCAGCGACCTTGTCCTGAAGCCGGGTGCCGATGGTGGGTTCGGAGTCCCCGGCCTCTGGGATGTAGTTGTGCAGCTCACCCTCGATCATGTCCAAGAGCCCGCGGATTTGTAAAGCAAGCTCGGGAACTTGCTCCATCTTTTGCCGCAGGCGACCGCGAAGCAAGAGCAACATAGAGTGCGCGCTCTTGCGGCTGAGCTTCTCGCGATTGTGCTTCGAGATGGCATGCTGCTTCGGACCATGGAAGTGGTGACAGTACTTGCACGCCATTCCATGCGGGCAGTGTCCCAAAGCAAGCAAGAGACACGGACGCCGGCAGAAGTGCGGGTGACCAAGGCTTCCAGCCACATCTTCATCCGAGAAAGCCTCTTCGGCGGCCTCGAGGGTTTTTGGGGCCTCCTCGGCGAGAGTAAGCGCTGCGTCCCTTGAGCTCTCAGTGCTCTCGGCGCTTTCAGTGCTCTCGGCCCCGAAGGCAACGCGGGACATGCTCGCCTCACGCAGCAAGCCCGCCAGGTAGTCGTCCTCGACGGACTGGAACACGCGCGGAGAACTCTGCAGCCCCGACAAATTTCCTGGCATGCTGGCGGAACGCCTCACCGCCGGCACGTGCTCCTCGACATCGATGAATGTGAACTTGGACTTCAGGTTCATCTCGCTGAGCTGGGCTTGCGCAACCATGGCCAAAGCAAGCGAACAAGAGCTATCAGTTGGACGGTTGGAAGTCCGTTCACGACAAGCGATGCTGACGAGCACCCAGCACGCAGGCTTGAGCCGAGAAGGGCACCCCAACATGAGCTGCCTCTGGCATTCTTTGCCATGATCTGGCCGCAACAAAGCGCAGTTGAAAGGCGCACGACAAAGTCAAAGCTTCGGAGGTCACTTGAACTGGGCGCTAAGCGGCGACCTTTTGCTCGAGATAGTGCCGGTTCCGACTGCGCCAAAAAAGTGCTTGAAATGAGGGGCCTGTGGGCACCCTCGATTTGGATCATTCCTTGGACAAACCACCGCTTCCTGTGAGAATTTCGCAGTTTGTCCAGGTTTGCCTGCCAGCCACAAAGGGATGACAGTTTGTGGCGATGCCAAGCATCTAGACAAAGCTGTAAAGCGAAAGCTACATGCTGAAAGACACCGTTTTCGCAGTTCCGAAAGGCTAAGTTTCCACATACACACGGTCCGACCTTGCTACAAGTTCCGAAACATTATCTATAGGACCAGGAACTATTTCGGGCTTCCTCTCCACCCTCAGAACACCCCATTCCAAGCAATCACCACAAACACGCTGCCGCAAGGTCTTGTGGCCGCTGTGATCCGTTGTGCCACTAACTGCCTGCCGGATCTGCGTGGCGCGGGAAAAGTCTCAGGGTTGCAACAAGCAGCCCTTGAAATTGAGCCGCAGCACTTGACATGTCCGGAGGCAAGTAGAAGAAGAACATACCCTCGCGTTGCTCGCATTGGCTTGCTGTCCGGCAGCTTACCAAGTTCTGCTGGCGTCATGCAGGATCATGCTCATAAAGATTATATAAAAAAACTCACGCCTCTGAGCTTCCGCAAAAAAACCAGGAACAGAAGGATGAGTCTGCTTCGTCGGGCTTCAACTTTCAACTATAGGGCCAAGAGCTAAGACGGAGTTACGGCTCATGACCTGGCTTTGTGCGCTCCTGCACCAGCCAGCCATGATTCACCAGAAGCTCATGGAAGCATGGATGTTCACCATTGCGGAGGATTATAATGCATTCAGTAGTGCGTTCAGACAATTCCTTCTCTCAACTGGGCGAGAGCACATGATGCTGATGTTCCTCACGCACGACGCTGTTCTCAGGCTGTGCTGTCAGGCGGCCCAGCGAATTGCCTTCGAAGGCGCTGAAGCTCACCCTGCAGTCGAGCGCGGAAGGCTGGCTCGAAACGCTGCGTGAACATGTTTCCGAGCATGGACGCCACCGACATTGCAGCGACCTTGTCCTGAAGCCGGGTGCCGATGGTGGGTTCGGAGTCCCCGGCCTCTGGGATGTAGTTGTGCAGCTCACCCTCGATCATGTCCAAGAGCCCGCGGATTTGTAAAGCAAGCTCGGGAACTTGCTCCATCTTTTGCCGCAGGCTACCGCGAAGCAAGAGCAACATAGAGTGCGCGCTCTTGCGGCTGAGCTTCTCGCGATTGTGCTTCGAGATGGCATGCTGCTTCGGACCATGGAAGTGGTGACAGCACTTGCACGCCATTCCATGCGGGCAGTGTCCCAAAGCAAGCAAGAGACACGGACGCCGGCAGAAGTGCGGGTGACCAAGGCTTCCGGCCACATCTTCATCCGAGAAAGCCTCTTCAGCGGCCTCGAGGGTTTTTGGGGCCTCCTCGGCGAGAGTAAGCGCTGCGTCCCTTGAGCTCTCAGTGCTCTCGGCGCTTTCAGTGCTCTCGGCCCCGAAGGCAACGCGGGACATGCTCGCCTCACGCAGCAAGCCCGCCAGGTAGTCGTCCTCGACGGACTCGAACACGCGCGGAGAACTCTGCAGCCCCGACAAATTTCCTGGCATGCTGGCGGAACGCCTCACCGCTGGCACGTGCTCCTCGACATCGATGAATGTGAACTTGGACTTCAGGTTCATCTCGCTGAGCTGGGCTTGCGCAACCATGGCCAAAGCAAGCGAGCAAGAGCTATCAGTTGGACGGTTGGAAGTCCTTTCACGACAAGCGATGCTGACGAGCACCCAGCAGCCAGCTCGCACGCTTGAGCCGAGAAGGGCACCCCAAGATGTGCGGCGTCATGGATCATGATCTGGCCATCTTTGACATGATCTGGCCGCAAGGCGCAGTTGAAAGCGAGGCTTCGGGGGTCACGGGAGCTGGGGCTGGCAGGGTGCGAAGCGGCGACCTTTTCCTCGAGATGGTTCCGGTTCCGACTGTCACAGTGCCACAAAGTGCTTGAAATGAGGGGCCGGTAGGCACCCTCTAAGACCATTTTCTGGGACAGACCACCGCTTCATGGCTTCGTGTGAGAATTTTATGAGAGGTGCAAGGAAGGATCCTGTTGGTTCTCTCAGCCGCAGTCTGTCCAGGCTTGTCTGCCGGCCACAAAGGGATGACAGCTTTCAGCGATGCCAAGCATCTAGTAGAGCATTTAAAGCAAAAGCTAAAGGGCTGCCAGATTCGCACTTCCGAAAGGCCAAGTTTCCACATACACATGGTCCACATGGTCCGACCCTGCTACGAGCTCCAAAGCATCTAGGAAAGGCTTCCTCTCCAAGCAATTACCACAAACACGGTGCCGCAAGGTCTTGTGGCCGCTGTGATCCGTTGTGCCACTAACTGCCTGCCGGATCTGCGTGGCGCGGGGAAAAGCCTCAGGGTTGCAACAAGAAGCCCTTTAAACTGAGCCGCAGACCTTGACATGTCCGGAAGCAATTGTTTGTAAAACGTAAACTCTCTTTGCTGGCATTGGCTTGCTGTCCGACAGCTTGCCAAGTTCTGCTGGGAACCAGCGCGCTTCATGCTGATAAAGATTATATAAATACTCACGCCTCCTCCTGAGCTTCCGGAAAAACCAGGAAACAGAAGGATGAGGCTCGTCGAGTTTCAACTAGGGCCAGAGCTAAGACGGAGTTACGGCTCATGACCTGAAGCTCACGGAAGCATATGTGCACCACTGGGATTATGCATTCAGCAATATACAATTCCTTCTCTCCACTGGGCGAGAGCACATGATCCTAATGATCCTCACTCACCAGGCTCTTCTCGATCAGGCTCTGCTGTCAGGCGGCCCAGCGCTTTGCCTTCGAAGGCGCTGAAGCTCACCCTGCAGTCGAGCGCGGAAGGCTGGCTCGAAACGCTGCGTGAACATGTTTCCGAGCATGGACGCCACCGACATTGCAGCGACCTTGTCCTGAAGCCGGGTGCCGATGGTGGGTTCGGAGTCCCCGGCCTCTGGGATGTAGTTGTGCAGCTCACCCTCGATCATGTCCAAGAGCCCGCGGATTTGTAAAGCAAGCTCGGGAACTTGCTCCATCTTTTGCCGCAGGCTACCGCGAAGCAAGAGCAACATAGAGTGCGCGCTCTTGCGGCTGAGCTTCTCGCGATTGTGCTTCGAGATGGCATGCTGCTTCGGACCATGGAAGTGGTGACAGTACTTGCACGCCATTCCATGCGGGCAGTGTCCCCAAGCAAGCAAGAGACACGGACGCCGGCAGAAGTGCGGGTGACCAAGGCTTCCAGCCACATCTTCATCCGAGAAAGCCTCTTCGGCGGCCTCGAGGGTTTTTGGGGCCTCCTCGGCGAGAGTAAGCGCTGCGTCCCTTGAGCTCTCAGTGCTCTCGGCGCTTTCAGTGCTCTCCGCCTCGAAGGCAACGAGGGAAATGCTCGCCTCACGCAGCAAGCCTGCCAGGTACTCGTCCTCGAAGGCCTCGAACACGCGCGAAGAACTCTGCAGCCCCGACAAATTTCCTGGCATGCTGGCGGAACGCCTCACCGCTGGCACGTGCTCCTCGACATCGATGAATGTGAACTTGGACTTCAGGTTCATCTCGCTGAGCTGGGCAACCATGGCCAAAGCAAGCGAACAAGAACTATCAGTTGGACGGTTGGAAGTCCTTTCACGACAACGAGCACCCAGCACGCATGCTTGAGCCGAGAAGGGCACCCCAACATCTGCGTCATGGAGGTCTCTCTGGCAACGCTTGCCACATTGACATGGTCAGGCCAGCAAAACCATACACAACTCCACGCACGCAGAAATGGTGCAGAAACGTGCAGAAGAGCTTTGGATGCCCGCTGCATGGATGAACCGGAAGAGTCGAGAGTGCGCAAGGGGGGCTCGCAGCCCTAAGCACAGGTTCAATGCTTGGATTCTGTCGCGGAAGAAGCCTCTAAACCCCGCAGAAGCCAACGAAGCTTGCGGGGTCTGCCTCTGCAGACTGCACAATTGGTGGAGCATGCAGGGGGGGGGGGGTGTGGAAAAGGAGCCCGGAAGCCAGGCACAGAAGTATGCATGTAAAAGACAGACACGTATCTATATAATATACTCACTTTTTTTGTTGCATGAGAAGGCCAGAATGGTCGCCTCTCAAATCACTCCTATCCCCACGAGCTCTTTTGACGTCTGCCTGGAGGTCGACGGTCCGCTCGCACCTCCATTCCAACAGTTCCAAGCCCCTCCTCTGGTGTCCAAAGCGGCAAGGTGGCCCTTCGCATGGACGCAGCGGCATCTGTGTAGCCAGGATGTGGGGGGGGAGAGTGATGCAGCTTAAGTGCAGACCGTGTCCGAATCGTCATCGCACAGAGCCATCGATGTGCTTCTGTGGGTCACAGCAAGGCATCGCTCGGAGCATTCCAAACGTCTGACCCGGCCTCAGCAACTGATCACTGCTTGCAAACAGCAAGCAAACTTCAAAGAGTCGGCGTATGAAAAGCTAGCCCCCCCCCCCAAAAAAAAAAAAAAAACAAACACCTACCCTAAAACACCTTCCGATCCTCAGCTGCCCCCATGACGGATGAGCCCCTAAGGTCTTAAAGTCTCAAAGTCTCGTCGCACCACCCCCCGGCCACAAGTTACCCTTGCACAGCAAGACGAGCATTAAGGGGAGTCTTTACCCCAAGGGGGAGCCGATTGAACCGTTTCGTTATTCCAATTCCACCGTACTTATAAGCCCTCAACTCACGACCCCTCAAACCTTAAACACTAAATACTCCCATTCATACCTTAACACACCTATGGGAGTCAGAGGCAAGTGGCGCTCTTGCGAGACCACAGACCCAGGGCCAGTGCCAGCGCAGGGACGCCCCTTTCAGGCTTGAGGGCTTGAGAGTTTTGGAGTTCATTTCCGGATTCAAGGATCTCTTCAGTGGTTTTCAGATTTCGGGTTCAGCTACGGTTTGGTTTCGGCCGTATACAACCCGGAGATACCCTTACGGGATTCTTCGGGTACCCCTGGCAGCCAAGGTCAGACCTAGGCCGTAACTAGCCCAGAAAGCAAAATGCTAAAGCCTCCCAAACCCTAGATGTGCACCCTGTGCACCTACTCAGAACAGTGTCATCAAAAGTTGGACGGCCTCAGCCTGAAGCCACTGCAAGGGTAACTTGGGATTTAGTCGTAGAAGGTGGGTAGGGGGTACAGCTGAGGGAGTGCAACCTAAGCCCAAAGACTGATAGGTTGCCGAACTTCACAAGGGGCCTAGGCACCGGCGGTTTCGGGTAAGTTCCAAGACAAGCAGCGTGCAAAGCGCGAGCCAGCCCTGGCTGCTCGCAGTGGAGGCGGGTACCTACACAGCGGTGACACGCTTGGGGACCAAACGACCCTAAAATTGGGATCATGTTCCCTGCACTACTATACTCGCTATTCCATAAACCCTGTGCTTGGCATATGCATCTGTGGAGCTATTTTGGACAAACTTGCAGAAGTGACTGAATGCTCGCACAGGATTTTGCGCCAAGCCGCCAAGCCGTTTCCCCCACACAAGGGTGGCAGGTTTGAAGCCCGCCACTGACTGTGAAACCCAGGGCTTGTTATACTCAACTGCTACACAGACCCCGGTACCAGGATGCAAAATCTTCGAACATGAAAGCGTTCGTCGGCCGTTGTAAGCGTTCACTCGTCGATCTTCGGCGCGAGGTAGAACTTCATGTGGCCCTTGTCCTCAGTCTCGAGGTCATACTGCACCAACAGCGGCGCATCAGGGGCAAAGCCCAAGGTGACGGAGCCACAGAGTGGCGATGCCTTTGAGAAGTTCACCAAGTAGCGCAGGGCAAAGGCAGCGGTCACCGGCTCGTGCACGGTAAGGGACACCTTTTCCTCTGGCTTCTCCGTCTCCCGCGGCTTCAGAAGGACGTTGCCACTGCCGATGTCGCCTGACCTACAGGGTGCTTTTCCCACATCTGGCGCACCACCCCGTCTCTTGGAATGCTATGAATGCGCTGATCATGTGCCAAACAAAACATTCTGGATCTGAGCACGAACTGCATTCACTTACAGCATGGTTTGCGTCCCACGATGAAGACACATGAAAACTATGCATTTGCCATGCTGCCCGAAAAGAATTGGGGCCAACACCTTTTGACTGACTGCCTGACTGGGATGTTGAGTTCGAAAATTCAGGTTCTAAGTCCCGGACACGACGAACTTTAGCCCATCTTTGTCACCTGTCAAATGCAAGGTCTCCCCAAACTCCTTGAGGTCCCTGCAGATCTTTTGAAACTCTGCGGAGGGCATCTTCGCAACTACCTTGTAGTGTTGCTCGGGGATCTCCATGTGCTCGTTCTCAATCTGGAACAGCTTCAAGTCGAACTCTGAAATACGATCATCCGAGCCCTCGCACTGAAAGTTGACAACGTCCGTGTCACCCTTGTGGCGGATCTTCAACGTGTCGCTTGGGCCGGTCATTTTCAAAATCTTAGTCAAGGAGTCCACGTTCATGCCAAGCGACACCGGCCGGTCGCACTTGAACTCCGTGAAGGCCGACTCACGAAGCCTTGGTAGCCGGGGAGTTACATTGGAGTAAGGGTGCGCTGCTTGGCGTTAGCTACTCCTTTTCCCTCGAGTGGCGCGGGCGGCGCCCGCGCCCCACGCCTGCGGCCCGGACCACGCGTTTCTTTTCGAAGCCTGCGCTCATCTTGGGCGAAAATCGCAGCCTCGCCTAGACGCGGGCATGGCCGCACTCGCCACGAAACTGTCGTCGCTTTTGGTTGTCTGGGCTCTCTCACTGTTTGGGGTCTACGCTGGCATAGCAAGGGAACCCGGACCCAGAAGAGGGTACCATCTACCGAGGGGCATCAGCGACACCAGCGCCACGTGGGAGCTGTCCATGCTCTGAACTTGCATGCCCTTCTCTGAGCAGTCGAAGTTCACCTCCTTGCAAAGGTCTTTCATGGCCTCCGCCACCTTCTTGAAAAGCCCGGCCTGCTGCAACTGGGCGTCCAGGACCATGGCCATGCTTGTTGCTGCTGGGGGGGGGGGGATGCCAGAAGACAAATGGGCCAACTGTGAGATCCTCGAGGCTGCGGATCTCCACCATGCCCTACCGGTCCTACAGCTACTCCCGGATATGTCAGGCCCATCAGTGGCTTGAAACAGACCAGAAAACCCCCCAGTTCCCGCCTCGGCCAAAGCTCTGAGGTGCGTCCTAGCCCCGTGGACATCTGCACAACCTGTCTCCAGGCAATGCTGGATCGCCTGGTCAAAGAACTGCACTTCGTACCTGCTTTTCTCGATCAGGTGCTACTGCGATCTGGAACCATGTACATTCATATGACTGAAGCTGCCATGGATCGCGAGTCTCGGACTGTCAGGGCACTTCATCGCGGTGTCGTAATGGAACTGAGCTCGCGCAAGCCACTCATCGGACAAGCCATGTGTGGCATACTGCCTCACGAGGCTGCTTGCTTTTGCCACAGGTGGCCTGAACCCTTGTTTTGCAGCTTATCGCGTCAGCACCCTGAGAACCCCTTAGGCCCCTGTAAACTTTTAAACAAGAAGCGTTGCTTGACTGGGCCGTGGCTCTCAAGGAATCCTTCCATCTTCAGCGTGATCGCATGGTTGCTCGGAGCGGCGTACCTCGTGGCACGGCCAGCTCAGCATGTCGCTCAAACAGAGAGCGGCAAAGGCTTCGCGGAGGATACAACAAAGGTCCCTCTGCCAACTGTCGGGCAAGCCGCTGTTCGATAAACTTTTTGTAGGGGTTCTCCACGGAGATGTGCTTGGTACGATTCAGCGTGGCGAAAAGCCAATCATAAAGCCGCTGGCACGGCAGCACGGATGCATATCCCATGATCATGTCATCCCCCCAAGCAGACTGGAGGATGAAGGAGGTGTAGGCGATCGTAGTCGCCTTGGAGCTGGCTTCAGGATGTCTCAAAGGTTGCAGCACTGGAGTCCTCTTAGCTCGATGGGAACTCTGGGAGCCTCTGGGCCGCTCACGGAGGCCTCTTCTTCGAAAGTGCTCTCCCTGAGCTCACTGTTGGCCTTCTTGCCGTGCTCGTGCAGAAAGCCCACCTCTGCCCCGCGACTTTGAGTGCTAAGCGGCATAAAACTTCCTAGCAACACTTTTTAGGGTACCCGGGCTTTCTTGGGCTTAAAGTTCGGAAAACCCCCCTAAACCCCCGAGTTTCTCCCAGCCAAGCAGCCGACTGGTTCAGCAGCCAGGCGAGCTCCTCCGTGCTGGCTGCCTCCATACCCAAGGGGGGTTTAGGGGTTTTTAGGGGCTTAGGGGCTTAGGGGTTCAGGGGTTCAGGGGTTTAGGGGTTTAGGGGCTTAGGGGTTTGGGGGTTAGGGGGTTAGGGGTTTAGGGGTCCCTACACTAAAGCCGCACAGGATTCACTGGTGCGGGGTTCTCCTTCTGAGCTGTTGTTGCAACAGGCACTGGGAGTGCAACCATCCCTCAGCCGCGCACGAGCAACCCTGTGTGCCTTCAGGCGCAAAATGTCTCTCTCCCAGCTCAATCTGCCACCACCTGGACCTACACACTCTCTCGTTGACCTCTTGCCGTCCCGGGCCCACAACGCCCTAAGCAGCCCCCAAGTATCCCCTCCCCATCCCTCCCTCCTCATACCCTGCACCCTCCAAAGCCCTCAACCCCCGAACACTAGCAAGCTCCCTACACCCTGAACACCCTCAAGCCCTTCTCAAACCCCCAAAACTCGAAACCATCCTACACCTACGATTCCCCAAACCCCTTACACCCCCTAAACAGGCCCTTGTGTAGTCCAGAATTCTGGAAGCCCTAAACCTTCCTACCCTTCATAAGCATAACCAGCAAAAGAACCCACGCCTTGGCGCCAAGAATACCGAAGGCGCGGGCATACTTGGAGAGGTAGAGGTTGTCCTGGGCCCTGGGATGCACCCTAAGCCCAAAAATGCCCGAAACTGGGTTCAAGGTTTAGGTGCATCACGGGGTTGCTTCAGCTGTTTAGAGGTTTTGTGAAAGGGGTGGGGGGGGGGGGGGGCAAGAGTGCATAAATCCCACATTTGGTGCCTTGCATGAATCGGAGGGAAAGCAAGTTAGGCCTCAGAAATTGTCAATCATCCAGCACACGAATGATGTTTTTTGGGGGCTTTCGAGGGCATTCGGGTTTATGAATGTGGTATAGGGTTTAGGGTTTAGGTTTAGGGTTTAGGGTTTAGGGTTTAGGGTTCCGGGTGCTTGTTTAAGGCGTGCTCCATCTCAGGGCTTCGAAGCTGTTTAGTCTTCAGGGGCTGCTGCCAGAGCTCTCCCAAACCCTAGTGTAGGGGCCGTCATAATTAGAATAGGGTTTTGGGGGTTTATTATAATAATTACAAAGGGACCATAAGGGAATACTGTTAGTAATTTTTCCGACCCCTACATTAAGCCCGGTTCAGGGGGGCGTTGTAATTGAGGATTCGGAGTCCTCGAGATGCTTGCAGTGATGCCAGTCGAACCGTGTGTCATAACCAAATAAGTAAGCGAAAATGTTAAACAAAGCAAATGAATGAATGCACAAAGACATATGTAGACAATGTATTGTCTGGGGGGGTAATACTGGTAACTCCAAGGTCGCGCAGAACTAACTACACGAGAAGCACTCATCCTCATCGAGCAATCGTAAACGTAGCAGTCGGTGGTCGTCGTAATAATGACCAGTTTGGTAGTACAACAGGAACAGCACCATCGGGCTTTGGAAATATACAGACATCCTCCCCCCCCCCCCCCCCCCCCCCGCCAGTACAGCCTTGACTTGCCCGGAGCCTAGATGACTCTAAAGCCTCTACACTCTAAACCCTGAGACCCTATAGGGCTCTCAGGGCACTGAGGGTTCAGGGGATACAGACTGACGGGTTCTTGTTGCCGCCCGGGGTGCAGGTAGTAGTCAAAGGCCGCTTGAGGCAGGGAGCCGTCAACCATCTGGGTGATGAAGCGGCCATGCAGGCTCTGATTGGCATACTTGAGGGCACCCTCAAATAAGCGATCGCCCAAGCTGGCCTCCGGCGCGGAGATCCCTCTCAGGCCCTCTGTGACTTCTTGTGCGTCCTCTAAACCCTCTCTTTGACCAAACACGAGCCAGGCCAAACTCTGACCTCAACATCTACACAACCGGGGGTTTACGATACTAGGGGTACCTGATGAGGGTCCTTTTTATATAAGAAATCCTACTACTTGGGGGTCTATATTCAGGGTCCCTTATGATGGTAAAACCCCATAGAATCTACACCTTGACACATCTGCCAATCATCACGACTTGGCCCGAATCCTGTGCTTCTGCTACACACGAGGAACCCGGATTGAATATTGATTGTGTAGTCAAGGCGGATGTCCCAAAAACATGGCTACAGACGGCAGCTTGTTGTTGGGACATGTTGTTGAGATATGACAGTGGCTCAACAAGAAATTCCGAAGTGCCATTGTATATCGTGAGCCCAAGCCCAAACGCTTGGACTCATTACAAGATATTACAAGTATCTTCAGGGCCTCCGCCGTCGCGGATGCCAGCGCCAGGCCAAGTACCTCGAAAAAATCCGCACAACCTGAGACTCACCTCTTATAACCCCCGCTTTGGGGGACCATCCTCCGACTTTCAGCTACGGCTGCTTCGGCATCCTCCACCGAAGACCTCCCCCCAACCAAAAGACCCTCAATGATGTCTAAGTTTGTCCGATTTTGTCCTGTGCGATTACGCCGCTCCAGCGAAAGAAGGGGGCAACTGTCTACAGCCGCCAACGGCGTCCTCTATAACTGAAGATCCCCTACACCACAAACCCTTCACCCTAAAGCCCTTGACCATGGTCAGGTCCCAGCCACCACAGAAATGCCTCTGCCGGCCGTGGAGATCGCCATGGCAGGCTATAAACTCAAACTCACGACTCTGTCGCGCTTTGGCTGCGGGTTCTGTGGGTCTTGAAGGCGGCCTGCGCAAATGCCACCTTCAAGAACCCCAAAGCAACTTGTACTTGCGAACAGCCTTTGCAACAGGAGTCTTAGCATCACAAACTTAGGGTTCTCTGTGCGGAGACACGCTGTGCAAGTTAGGTGGCGGTGGCCTCTGCTCAGAAGCTCGGCAACATCGTCCGCATCCTGCTTCCTTGCAGAGCAAAGTGGAGCTACCGCAGGACCCAAGCTGACTCTCCAGTCTCCTCTATGCAGCTGTGACATCACCTACCTAAGGAAAGGAGATGAGGGCATTGCGAACTGCTTAGTAACGCTTAGCTGACCACCAGCTGCAGCCAGCTCCTTTTTCTCCAAAGCCATCGTCTCGCAGTCTGAGAAAACCAATCAATGCGGCGCGAGGCCATCCGGATGCCAGCTTCTATACACCCCTTAGAACCTTAAGAAATAATATTTTTAGTACATCCTCTTGGGTTTTATATAGATAAAAATGAAAAATAACTTTCAAGGGGGGTATAGGCTTCTGTGTTGGCATCTTAGCTCTGGCCCTTCATTTGCGACATCAGAGGGACGAGGAGTGCTTTCAGCTCACCCACCTCGACGTCGCCCGAACCGTCGGCGTCCGCATGCTGGAAGATGGCTTTCAGGTGTTCTGCGGCAGGAGGAGCTTGACCAGTTTCGGCAGAGGCATCCTGGATGATCTGACCGAACTCTTCCATCGAGAGGTGGTCACTCTTGTCCACGTCGTAAATTCGGAATGCCTTGTGAACGTGATGCTCCAAGTCTTCAGCGTCGAACTTCCGCACCAGGGCACCCAACATTGTGGCGGCGCCGGCGCTGGGCTTCGTAGTCTCACGGCCGACAAGGATGCCCACCACAAAGGTCACAAGCAGCGCCACGCCCAGGCCCGCCCAACGCATGCGGCTCACACGCGATGGCGCCGACCCGAGCATGCTCCTGCTCGGAGCGCTGCTCCTCGACGTCGCTTGCGGTTGCCATGTATTGCGGAGATCAAGACCGGAGATGACCGAAGCAAGCTGAAGCCAAGCTGAAGCCACTCAACGGGAAACTCAACTTGCCTTGGTCAGAGTATAGCCGCAGCATTGGTCGCAGTAGTAGCGGTAGTATCAGCACTAGTAGCCTAGGTAGCAAGGCTTTGCCCTCGACACATCTCGACTAAACATCCACTGCAAGACTGTGTAGGAGTACCCAAGCTGACTGTCTCCTCCATGTAGCCTAAAGCAAAAAACTACTGTCCATCCATCCTACACCACCCAAAAACTGATGCGACCATTTAACGTTCAACGGCCAAAGCAAGACGTGATCCAGTCAGTTCGAAGGGCGCAGTGGCCCTGTTTGCAAGACTCTCTGTGCCCAAGTCATGCCGGACCCGCCTGCGGCAGTAGATCACAGTTGGCGAGTATGGGCTCGGTTGCGCAGTATCAAGTGGCCTGGAAGCAATGTTTTGGCACGCGAACCATGTCAGAACTTCCGGCGTCCGATGCATTCCGCAAAGGTGACAAGGGACTTCACTGCACTCAACTTCCCATGACCGGCAAGCCTCGACCGACGAAAGGCAACGGCATCGTCGCTAGCATCCTGCCACGGGCGGTATTTAGTCGAACAGTGCCGGAATTGTAGTGTACGCACAGGGCACATCTCAAAAGTCCCATACCTCCCACTCGCCTGGGCATGGAAGAGCTCGAGAATCCGTCGTTCCATGGCAGCCTCCACAGGTTAGGTCTGACTTGCCTAAGAGGTTCGCAATTCGGCCCGGAGCAGTTTGCAAAGGCCCACCACAGGCATTGATACCTAAAATCGGCCTTCGCCTTCATGTCTTAGTACACATTGACCCAAGTCCCTCCCCTTTGGCTCTAAGCCCAAAGCCCTGAACCTTAAACCCTGTAAACCCTAAGCCCAACCCTATAAACCCCCTCTGCACATCCTTGGCCCCGCTGGACGTCGGAGATTTTCCTGTGGATGGCTGAAACCTAGGACTCCCTTCTGGAGGTTCGCCTGCAAGGAACTTTACTATAAAAGCACCCCCCGCCCCCACAACCCGACACAACACATGCTTAAAGCAGCAGCATTCCAATATTGAGTTTTCAAACTTAGTGTCTGGGGTTTGGCATGGTTTAGGGCTGATAAGGTAACCCTTGCTACGAAAGCTCGTCTGCACCTGCCTTGTTTGGGAACTCCTCAGCAGCAAAGTACAGATTCCTGAGCTTGAGACGCCAAGGCCCAGCTTGAACGATTGAAGATAATAAAACTGCTACTCCATGCCCGCAGCCAGCCATGAACAAGACTGCACGTGCCTTGTCCTAAGTAGGGCTTATAAGTTCACGGATTTCTTCTCTCTGCACCTCGCCCCCGAATGCAAACCCTGAACTACAAGCAAAATACAGCAAAAGGATTCAAGAATGGTCCGGAGTTTAGATGCACCTGCATATTATCTATGGTATGTGCGCACCAACTACCAGCTGTGCACAAAAGAAAAACAAGGCGACAGACTGCTGACGTCTGCCCATCTCACTGACAGAAAGGAGTCTGAAGATATTCGCCTCGGCTTCCCTTCCAACCCTTCCCCCCATCCCCCCCCCCCCCCCCTTGTGGGACCCCCCCCCATCGCTTGGCGGAGCTGCAAACCGATGCCGTGGGGGGGTCCGCCTGTCGGCGGCTCCTAAGAGGGAGCGCGAATTTGGCTCTCCAAATCTGGGGAACTTCCCATGTTAGTGCTTGTTTAGGGTTCCCAATGGCCGGCCCCCAAAATACCCAGATCAAGATTGCTATACATCCCCAAACAGCAAATCGAGGCCATCATCACGGGTATCTTTGGGGTCGAATTGTAAACGCTTGTGCGCGCCGCCTCGGCAGCCGGGCCGGCCCACGGACAGGAAAGGAGGAAAGAGGGTTTGCGAAAAGGCCTCAAAAAAACGGGGGGGGTCCAGGAGCCCAGGAAGGATCCAGGGGGTGTTAGAATACACTGTTCCCTCTAGAGCCCTGGCAGTATCCACTGCCTGATCTGACCAAAGCTGTCGTCACTGCTTTGGCTCAAGGTTCAAGTGCTGAAACAAGTGTGACTGATGAATTGCTCACTGCTGTGAATGTTGTGATACCTGAAAGTGTATCCCAAACTGCTCCATTGAACTTTTCATGGTAGCGGAGCACACTGGTGAGAACCAGGTGCCCGAAACTGTTTGAATGGCTTCACTAGGTTCTGCCCCTGAACTAAGAGGTCTCGGAGGTGAAGTGAAACTGTTTCCCCCACCGTCATTTGATGGGTCACTGGATAAGTATGAGGATTGGAGCTGGCAAATGAAGAAGTACATAGGACTGTACAAGCCCGAAGCAAAAGCTGCTCATGGATGCATGCGAGGTTCTAACTGAAGCTGTCACAGACGAACATGTGATCGACTGGAACCGAAGAACCGATGCGAGTCGAGACATGAAACTGATCGAGTTCAGTCGTCAACTGCTTTATCTGTTGGCACAGTTAACCGAGGGAGCTGCGAGAGCGACTGTCAGACAAGAAGACACTGAGAATGGCTTCGAGGTATGGCGAAGACTGCATCAGCAGTTTTCACTGCCTAACCGGTCCCAAGGACTGAATCTCCTCACCGAGATTCTGGATTTCAAACTGAGGCCTGACAACTTCGAAAATGATCTGGCTGATTTCATTGTACTGAAGAATCGCCATGAGAAGGCGACTGGTGCCTTGGTTCAGGATGATTTACTGATCACGTTGTTCATTCGCAAGACGCAAGGAGCACTGCAACAGCATCTCAGACTGAATGTCTCGCAGATACACACATGGAAAGATTTACTGGCAACGATTCAGTCATACTACAAGAGTAGGCACTTAGTTTCAAGTACTGCAGGTACTGCAAGGAATGATGGTCCAGTGCCGATGGATATCGGAGCACTGAAAGGTTGGTATGAAGGAAACTGGAAAGGAAAAGGAAAGAAAGGAAACTGGAAAGGAAAAGGAAAGGGCAAAGGCAAAGGAAAGAAAGGTTTCGGAACTGCGAAAGGATGGAAAGGAAAAGGAAGTGACAAAGGAAACTGGAAAGGAAAAGGAAAAGGAAAGAGCAAAGGAAAAAGGAAAAGGAAAAGGAAAAGGAAATGGAAACGGATGTTTTATTTGTGGCTCGCAGGGCCACTGGAGCAAAGAATGCCCTCAAGCGAAAAATGTAGGAGCTGTCACTGAAGAATGGAATGAAGAAGAATGGAACGAAGAAGAGTGGAACGCCGACTGGAATGAGTACGAATGGTATGTTGGCGCAATAGGTGAGTATGAAGACTGGTGCTCATGGGATGAAGGCTGGTATGATGACTGGTCTGAAGGATCCTACTGGCAAGACGAATGGCAAGGACACTGGCATGAGCCAGCGCAGAGTTCCACAGCTGCGACAACTGCAGCGTCGACGGTCACGGTGACTGAGGTCACTGATGCTAAGGAGCCTGCTGGCACAGCTGCCGCTGTGTTCACTGAGGAACCCACCGAAGTGGATTCTCCGCGAGTTTCGAGGACTGCTGGGAGTTCTCGCACTGCTAGACCTGGCATTGTTCGCAATTTGTTCATAGCCTCACTGTTCTTGATAGCGACAATGACCACTGGTCAACCTGTACTTCCGAATGAGTTACCCCGAAATGTTTCATCAGAAACTGCAGTTGAGCAGACAACAACACCTGTAGACAAGCTCACTGAGTTTCATCTGCAAGCTGGTGTAACTGACAGAAGCTGGATCTTGTTTGATTCTGGTGCTTCTGCTCACTGTTGTCCTGAGTGGTTTGCTGATGATTACCCACTGCTTCCCCTGAATGATGATGCTCCGGCACTGCGAAGTATATCGGGTAAAACCCTTGAAATACTGGGTCGAAGAATCGTTCAGCTCGACTGCAATGGTCATTCACTGTGCATCAATTTCTATGTGTGCAAGTCCATACCGTTCCCACTGGTTAGTGTGTCCAGATTACTGCTGCAAGGCTTCTGGACTGTCATGAGCAAAGATTTCATGGCATTGCTGACTGTGAATCAGGATCCTGTCCCGATAGTTCGGCAAGGTACACTGGTTTACCTCAATCCGACTGTGGTTCCATACCACTGTGCTGAGGATGCCAAGCGATGTGTGAAAGATCTGCCGAAACTGTTACAGGAGAGCTTGAGCGAAGATGACATGGACATGCCACTGTCTGGAGTGTGTGATGTGCAAGACTGCAGCATTGATCAGTCTCCAAGATTTATGAATTGTTGGCTACTGCAGTAGACTGTTGGGAGTTAGATGAGCGAAATTTGACATTGACGCGACATCATCACCGATGGCGCATGGGACTGTTCTCCCCAGAGCAGTGTCGTGACCTGCCTGTCCCACTGTCAAGATTCACTGGCGAAAGAGTAACCACCAAACTGTATGGAAGTGGAGTTTCGCCTGTCGAAGTGAGGGATGCTGATTCCCTCAAACTGGCAGACAAGACTGCGCAGGACACTGTCCGCTGGAAAGGTAAGTGTGTTTTCAAACTGCGTTACAAACCTGAGTTGCGGCATCAGGGCAAACAGAGCCCCCGACTGCCCGAAGGCAAAACGAAATTCTTTGGCGGTGGTAAAACTGACCGCATTCCTCCGCGCACTGGCGTGACAACCGCCCCGAACGCCCCTGGTCCCGCGGTCACTGCGTTTTCCCGCCCGCCCACCCCTTCTGCCACTGTTCCCCCCCGCCCGCCCCGCTCTAGGCCTGTTTCGAGCCGAGGAGGCGAGACTGCGGAGGCTGATGCCTGCCTTTCGCGACTGCGAAGCCTAGTGTATCATGGGCCCGAAATGCAGGCTGAACTGGTTCGGCTCTTCAACAGTCCTGATCCTCTAACTGGTCAATCCAGAACGAGTGATTACTGGCTGAAGCTGCCAAGGTACTGGATTCGCATGTTACACACGCCTAGGAGCTGCGCCTTTCATCCTGAGGACTGCGCTACGGCCTTAGATGTGGAGAGAGTGTCAACTGACCAGCTGTGGGCTGATCGTTACACTTACTTCACGACGTCGACTGATGAGTCTCGTATCGACACTGGTTTTCAGGATTTGTGGTCTGACATGATTGAAGCTGATGGAAGTGTCACGAAGTGTGAAGAACCGAGAGCTGATCTGGGTCATACCTGGACTGGCTACTGTCTGTTCGTTCCACTGGAAAGAGCACCAAACCTTGAGGTTCAGGAAATGATTCGAGAGACTGCCTACAAGGCTAAACCTCTCAAAGTTCCTAAGGAACCCACTGAGGCAGAAAGACGTGTCCATGAACTGACACATCTGCCGTTCAGAGATTGGTGCCCACACTGCGTTCAGGCGAAAGGTCGTCACGGACCTTCACTGAAGCAAGTGGATCGACAGCCTGTGATCCAAGTGGATTACTGTTATGTCAGCACGCACAAGTCGCTTCCCTTGAGAACCGTGTTGACTGCCACAGACGTGCAAACTGGCTTTGGCATGGCTGTTGTTGTACCTGATAAGCAAACTGCCAAGAAAGGTGGTGCGTACGCAATGGCTGAGCTGAAGAAGTTTGTGTTTGAAACTGGCAGGACATTTGGTATCCTTCAGTACGACAAGGAAAATCCACTGAAGGACCTAGTTCTGTCGACTGTTAAAGAGCTTGGTGGCATGAGCACACGCGCTGCGCCCACTGCTCACAAGCAGGCGATGGGCAGCGTAGGCCAGATGCAGAGGACGCTGTACGCACAGCTGAGAACTGTCCTTCTGCAGCTTCAAGAAAGCACTGGCGTTGAAGTGACATCTGATCATGCACTGTTCCCTTGGGCAGTGAAGCATGCTCAGTTTCTGCTGAACCGCTATCTTGAACATGCGGATGGCCACACAAGCTACTGGCGTCGTTGGCAGAGAGACTACAATTCAGGACTGTGTTGCTTTGGCGAAGTTGTGCAAGCAAAGTTGACTGGACCGCACGCTGCGCGCAAAGCATTCCCGTCCTGGGTAACTGGCATGTGGCTTGGTCGAGATACTGAAGCAGACGAAGTGATCATCGGAACTGAACATGGAGTCACCAAAGTGAGGACTGTCCGTCGACTGCAACCCTCACTGCAATGGCAAAAGGAGATTGTTCAAATGTTCCGCGCACTGCCTTGGGATCCAAAAGGTGAAGGCAAAGATGCGATCACTGAGTTTGTTTTGCCGCAAAATCTCACAGCCACTGGCAGAGTGAAAGAACCGCCTGGACTGGCTAGAGAGCCAATGGATGATGTGTTGGAAACACAGCCGCAAACTGCGTCTGAAGAACGTGAAGCTGAAGTCGAACCCTTGAGTTCGCCCACTGGTTCCAAGAGATCAGCTGAAGAAGGAGGCGCTGAGCCTAAGTCAAAACTGGCGCGCCCTGATCCTGAAGCTGACGCTGAGCCACTGGGCAAAGCGCAAAGAATTGCCGCTATAACTGAAGCCTATCAGCATGACTGGTCCTGGGTTGCTTCCGCGACAAGTGCAACTGAGGTTCGCAACAAAGATGGGTCGTCTGTTTCCGTCGAAGTGAACTGTGATGAAGAAGAAGCTGTTGCCGAGGCGAAACTGGCAAACCCCATCATTTGGGATGCCACTGAAGAGTTTCCTGAAGAAGCACAGGCAACTGGCATGAATAAGGAAATGGGATCCATGAAGGACTTCGAAGTGTATACAGAAGTGCCCGTAGAGAACTGCTCAAGTGAGCAAGTGAAGGGTGCCATTGGCGTGAAATGGGTCAAGCGCTGGAAGTCTGACATAGAACTGCGAATGCATCTCGTAGTTCAAGGCTGCTTCCAGGACTCTCGCCAACTGGACCTGGATTCACTGTTCGCGAGCACACCGTCGTTGGTGACACTGCGTGTGTTGCTGATTTTGGCCCTTGCTCGAAACTGGACGATCACGCTTGCTGATGTGTCAACTGCGTTTTTACACGCAGCAATGACTGACGAAGTGTTCGTCTGGCCGCCAGCTGAGTACTACCCTGACAGGAAAGTACTCTGGCGACTGAATAAAGCAATGTACGGGCTGCGTCAAGCGCCTAAACTGTGGCAAGACCATTTTGCCGCTACGATGCAGAAACTGAAGTTCAAGCGCTGTAAGTCCGATGGCAATCTTTACTGTCATGAAAGTGGTTCACTGTTTGTCTTGGCATATGTTGACGATCTACTGATCATTGGAGATGACAAGCTCAAACGGCAGTTTCTTGAAGAACTGCAGAAAGAGCTGATCGTGAAGATCACTGGTGAGTTGGTCGAAGGGACTGAGCACACGTTTCTTGGTCGCCGCTTGCATCACTGCGGTGATAGCATTGATGTGTGCATGTCTCCGTCGTATGTTGACAAACTGCTTGAAATGTACAACCTGTCGAAGTGCAATCCTGTTGCCACGACTGGGTCGTCATCCTTGAGACAGTTGATGCCTGAGCCACTGGATAAAGAAGGCCATGAGAAGTATCGCACTGCGGTTGGCAAACTGCTATGGTATGCGTTTGTAAGGCCTGATGTTGCATACGCGGTGAAGGAACTGTCACGCGACGTGACTGCTCCCACCACTGAGTCGGTTGGAAAGTTGAAACACCTGTTGAGGTACTTGTCTGGTACCAAACTGTCGGTGTTGAAGCTGAGACCGACGCACCAGCTGTCTGGAGCCACTGTCCCTGTGGATGTAAATGCGTATGTTGACAGTGACTGGGCTGGATGCAACAAGACACGCAAGTCGACTTCTGGTTCGACTGTGAATGTCCTTGGTTGTAATGTTCAAAGCACTGCACGCACGCAATCAACAATCGCACTGTCAAGTGGTGAAGCTGAATTGTATGCAATTGGTCAAGGCACGAGCGAGGCACTGTTCGTTCGCGCGCTGTTGCTGGAGAGTGGACTGACCCGCCAGGTCAATGTTCACGTGTACACTGATTCCACTGCAGGCAAATCTATGGCGACGCGTTTCGGCGCTGGCAAGCGCACTAAGCATGTGGAACTGAGGTTCCTTTATATGCAAGACCTGGTGAAAGCTGGACTGATCAAGGTCCTGAAGGTAGGAACACTGAACAACCCTGCCGATTTTCTCACCAAATATGTCAGCGTTGAAACACTGTCATCACTGAAAGGACGCTTAGGCGTTCATAGTAACCTGTTCTAACTGTTTGCGTGCCCCCTTTTTGTGCGCCCGCGTACTGATGCTCGTGATGATGCGCCGCGGTTGATGCACTGTTTGGGGTTGGTTGCAGGACTGTTTCGTTTGCTGGACGCCTCGTGCCATAGGCACTGCGGATTTACAACACTGCAGCATAAACATAAGCAACACTGCTGTGCTGTGTGCGTTGTGTGTCACTGTCTTGTTCACTGTGCATGTACAAACAGACAAACAAGCACTGCTCCCAAGGAGCACTGGCAAGCAAAGCACTGCTTGTGCTGAGTGTCACTGTGCAGTTGTGCATGTACTGTTGTGCAGAAAGAAGAGACTGAGAGGAGAGAACCACGTTCACTGTTTTCGTCGATTCGAAACGATTTTTCACTGTTTTCTTCGAAGTTGGAAAACTGTCTTTTACATGTGTCATGTGTAGAAAAGAAAACTGTACATAGAAGTTTGGGCTGCACTGTTTTACATGTTGTGTTTTTGAGCGACTCAAAGGTCACTGCCTAACTGCCCTCTGCTTTCTCACTGTTCCATCGACTGCCGCCATGTCGCACACCTCCCAGGGATCCTCAAGCACTGGCCGCCAACTGGCCAATGAAGCATCACTGGCTGCGCAGGCGGATGACGCAATTGAAGCAATGCGCGTCACTGAGCTTGAGTCAGTGCGTGCTCACAATGAGCAACTGATGCAAGAGGCAACTGCAGCAATGCAGCGACTGTCACTGGTGCGACAGATGCCCGACACAACAATGGGAGACTGGCCGTTCAATGTGGTCGAAAGGCCACTGGTCCACATCCAGACTGAGAGGCCACCCGCGCTGTACCATGGTGACATTGCCAACTGGTACTGGGTGATGAACGCCGAGTTCCCCACTGATGCTGGCAATCTGGATAACTGGACGAGCTATGCCGACCTGCGAATGCTGCTCGCAGAGGAAGTGGATCGAGTGTGGAACCTGGTGAAAAGGTCCACTGAGTCAACTGGGTTCTTGGAGTGCACTGTCCGAGAGGTGCTCTCGTCCTGTGGACTGCACTGCTTCTTCGCAGGACAGCCGACTGATGGGTCGGAGAGAATCCGACTGCCGCCGACCGTGCTGAACACCTTGGTTGACTGCACTGACGTCATCATCGATGCTGTGCAGGAAACTGTGGATTTGTTTCCGTTCATCGACTGGTGTTCGGAATACACCAAGGAAGAGGCTACACTGTTCAAGAGACTGGAGAGTGAAAATCGCCAACCATCAAGTGTTTCTGAAACACTGGTGGCAAAGCACTGCTGGATTTGTCTTCGCAGTGAAGATGCTGAGACACTGCGGACGACTGGCCAATTTTCACTGGAAGGAATCTATGCTGGACAGTTCAATCTGTCGATGAGTGCTCGAGCTGCACTGTGGCGCCGTGGACTGTGGCAGACACAGACCGAGGAGTCCACTGACACTGCTGAGCAGACGTGGACACTGGTGGCGTTTCGGTTCACCACTGTGCATTTCATCAATCTGGTCACTGAAGGCACACTGCGGTTTTTCAATCGCAGGTACAGTGATTACATCGTGACCACTGACCCCGGGCTCACTGAGGTGCCATTCACACTGAATGCCCAAGAGTGTGGGTCCATCCGTCGCTGGACACTGGTCGGCTGGAAGCCAAAGGATCTGTTCGCCCGATCCACCTGTCGTCACATCGTCATCGGGGCGACTGTTTGGACTGAGGCAACTGCCATCCAGCTGGGAGAGTTCATCACTGACGATGATGTGCCAACTGGCTCGTGGAGACCAGGAGGCACTGGCACTGGTGGTGACAAGGCCCAAGCGACTGCCCTGACCACGGTAGTCACTGGTCTGAGACGAGCCATTGGGACTGAGCATCAAGTCTCAATCACTGTCTCGCCAGCGGAGTGAGATACTGCAGTGAACTGCAGATAGTCGATGGGGGTATCCACTCATGCCATGTCACTGACATTAGACTGGCCTCTGAGTTGGGGACCCTTTCCGACTGAAGAAGATGAGTGACTGCAGAGTCACTGAAGCTCAAAGCCCTTGAAACTGGCTTGGTCGCAAAGTAAGCTGCAACTGCCGACAGCTCACTGGTCTTGGTGACTGTCTTGCGAGCTGCAAAGCTGAAGCAAGACCTAGCAGCACTGTACAGGCCTGCTGCTGATACTGTTCGCAATTTGAAAGCAAAAGCACTGGATGAGCCTGATTCGTTACTGCTGCTTTGGATGAGTTTACTGCAATATGTGATGGTATTGATTTGTCAGTATACTGCTACTAAGTTTCTCGCAATGGCCGAGACGACTGATGTGAGTCGAACACTGAAGTGTTGACTCAAGGGACTGTGTTAGAATACACTGTTCCCTCTAGAGCCCTGGCAGTATCCACTGCCTGATCTGACCAAAGCTGTCGTCACTGCTTTGGCTCAAGGTTCAAGTGCTGAAACAAGTGTGACTGATGAATTGCTCACTGCTGTGAATGTTGTGATACCTGAATCAAAGGAAGCGTCCGGAGCCTATAAAAAGCGTGCCCCTATCACATAAGATCGGGTCCCTTGGGTAAGGAGAGTATGTAAGTTTAGGTGTTTTTCAAGGAGAGGCTATGTAAGATCAGGTCGTGTGGGTAAGGAGAGTACGTAACCTTTGGTGTTTTTCAGGGAGAGGCTAAGAGCAGGCTGCCTGACTTCTAAGTTCTGGTGTTTTTTGGCAGATGCTGCACGGGTCTCCTGCACAGGTTTGTGCGGGCTTCAACACGTTCCTCCTACGGGGACCCTTGGCAACTTGCGGGCTGCTTACGTGCCACTTACGTGCCACTTACCACTTACGCGCCACTTACGGCCACTTACGTGCCGCTTACATGCCACTTACATGCCGCTTACCGCTCAGGCCCCTTGCGAACTTACGGGCCCCTCATGGGCCTTCGCGCCACTTACAAGCCTATATAGAGCCATTCGCGAGCCACTTACGGGCCTCTGGCTGCTTCGAGCCTTCTGCGGGCCTGGTCTTGGAGTTCGAGCGACGAGAGCTTGCGTGACGAATGCTGCGCCCGTTCGACTGACAAAAAAACGGGGCCCTGACTAACCCTGGATCGGGTTGAATTCTCACGAGAGCTTACTCAAAAACAGGGTCGACGCAAAAACATGCTTACACAGGATAGCCAAGCCGCAGCCCTTTTTGACCTTACAAGCTTCTCATTTGCTCTTCCCCGAGACATCCCCTCACATGTGCCTCACATGCCACTCACCAGCCACTCACCGACCCAACCGCAACCTCTTATATGATAGGGGCACGCTTTTTATAGGCTCCGAAATCTTCCTTTGACTGAAACTGTATCCCAAACTGCTCCATTGAACTTTTCAGGGGGGGTCGCAGGGGGGTCGCAGGGGGGGTCCCAGGGGGGTCCCAGGGCAGGTCTCAAACTTCCACACCCGAAACTTGGGATGTCCTTTTGTCACTCTGGCGGGAAACAGCGACTGCGAAAAGCCACGGGACGCATGATCGAGCATGACCGGGTATGACCGGCTCTGACCAGGTATGCCCGGGTATGCCCGGGTATGACCGGGCATGACCGGCTATGACCATATGCCGGGTTTGCCCGGGTATGACCGGGTCTATGACCAGGGGGCACGAAAATACCTATTATGGACTCTTAGCCCACCCGAGGCCTTAAACCGGCCTGGAGCATCCAAGCCCGGCTGCTCGAACACCACATGCGGCCGAAGCTTCGGCCGGTTCATCGTTCCCATGACATGCTCCGCACCCTCCAGGCTTAGGGACCTGCCAAGACGGGGTCTATGCAGACCTCAGAGTAGGGCTTACTTAAGGTTGAGGCTTTAGCGAGCCTTGCCCAGGCTCTATCTCCGGATTCGTGGCCTCGTCGTTCGCATTGCAACAAAAAACCAAAAAACACCGAAGGACTACCTAGCAGGTTTTTGCCAGGCTTTTGCTTTTTTCTTGCTTCGCTCTCAGCTCTCGGGGGCCTCATGACATCGTGGCGGACCTCCTCCTTGCAGGTGGCCGTCAGCCTCGGGTTCTCTGGCTTCAGGCTTTCGTGGGGGGGGGGGGGGGGGGGGGGGGGGGGGGGGGGGGGGGGGGCGGTTTGGGGGAAGTTGTGGGGATCAGAGGCTTCATGAGTTTTAGGGGGCCTAGCAACCGGTGACCCAGCAAGTATTCTGTTCCCTAGCCAAAGGCACTTAGATGCACTTAGTTTGGGGGGTACTTGGCCGGTGCAGGAAGCTCTTCTCGGACCGGACGAATCGGGTGCACGTTGGGCTCTAGGCTCCTTGTGATCGAAAACGGTTCAGGTGCAAGAAGTCTCTATGCCTGCTCAGCTATACCATGGAACCCGCATGTGCCATGGAGGCCTTAACTCGATACAATTCAATTTGCCACTGAACAGGAACACTCCTATTTCATTCTTTGGTACTACTATTTCATTATCCTTACTATATCTGGGACTTCCCGCGCCATCACGGGCGGGCTGCGGCCACCGCGGCCCGTGCCACTGAGGGCGGCAAGAACACGCGACAGCTGGCTGTACTCTTCCTGGCAGTTCACTTAATTTGGGGTTTCAGGTTGAGTTTAGAGTTTATAGGGTTTAGGGACCTATGGCTCGCGATGCCTGAAGGGTTTATATATAGATGTTCTACTATCGGGCTACAGAAAGCGGTGTTGTCTCTTGGGTGCTTCGAACCAAGATCAGCCACATGCCTTCGCCGAAGCCTTTTGACTGTAAATTCCTTGGGTCTAGGAGCGAGTCGCGCTTGACGCGCCTGATCCCAGCGAGTCTAAGCCCACTGGGGGTGCTACACTACCGCAATCTGGCTGAGAAGCTGGGGCGAGCCGGCCGATAGCATCCCTTTGAACTGCCAGCACATGACACAACACAGCTAGGACAATCTCCCTAAACCCTAAACCCTAAACCCTCAACCCTAGACTCTAAACCCTAAACCCATAGATTGGCGAGGTCGCTCGTTGAACCGGCCACTCAGAAGCGTGTGTAGGACACGTCTCTGCCCACATCGCTGCCTTGTCACCGGGCTCCTCTGACTCTCAGCTCTCAGCCAGTTCGAATTCGGCACAGATGACGAATTCCTGGGGTCCAACACAGCCACTGCCCCACCAAGACCCTCGCATTGTGACTTCTATCCTGCAAGCAATAGCCACCAATCTGAAAGGAACTCGTCATAAGCTGAGGCGGTAGAAGCTACCGCCTAGTTGTGCTGCAAGTTCTACGCTTTGCTGGGCTTTGGGTTCACGGGCGACGGGCATCCACGGGAATTCCCGGCTAGTGTCGAGGATCGGAGTCTCAGGTTCTCTACGTTGGGCTGTTTCTTTTGGGGAGGGGGCTTCCAGGGCGCGTACGGCCGCTTTGGGTCTCTTGAAGTCCATTGGCTCATAGGATCATGGCGCTTACAGCGTTAGGGGTGTGAATCACGAGGTGCTTGGGGTTTAGGGTTTAGGGTTTAGGGTTTAGGGTTTAGGGTAATCAACCCTCAACGTCTGCCGTGCACGAGGCATCCGACCAGCTGCCTAAAAGGCTCGGCTCTGTTTGATGCCCGGGTGCACGGAGAGACGCCCAATGCGCATAGCAGAGGATGTGTATAGATTTGTATATATTTGTATAGATATAAATCAATACGTGTGTATATATACATATAGATGTTCTATGTGTATATATATATATATATCACATATGGCATGCGATATAGATATATATATATATATATATGCATAGTGTTTCAAACTATTTGTCATTTTTTGATTGTGCTACATATACATATATGCTCTTGTCTTTAGATACATGTATGCAGAAATCGCAACTGCCTTGAATCATGCTTCCGGTCATCGTTTGATCCACGCTTGCGGGCCGTCCACTTGCTCGCATGTGGAGCAGCTGACTGCAAAGACTGTTCAAAGAGGTCTCATTCTGTTCTCGACCCACTTGGGATTCCCCGAACTAAATCTCTGCCCTGTATATGCTCCACCACGATAAGATCCTTGGTTAGGGGGGGCGGGGGGCTTCGGCTTCTGGGCTACTACCTCAAAGGGGAATCCACGGAGCCCTGCGCAATCTCCCAAGGCATCATACAATGCCGTGGTCGATCAAGGTTTGCAGCCTTGGCAACCATGGCAGTCATCACGGAACGTAACTGGCAACCTGTCTCGCCTGCCCTGACAGAGGCAGAGGATTCTCGATCCCTCACCTTCATCCTCAATTCTTGTGTCAGGCCCCATGCTACCTAAAGTTGCTTTAGTTTCGGGGCAGTCCGGGGGGTCCCACAAGGGATCGGGCACCCCCAAGAGAATCCTGTAGAGTTTCTGGAGGACCCGACAGAGATTCCTGCAGAGTATCCCTGCCCAATCCCAGATGGCGATTAAGGTACTTACCCATCAAATTGCTTGAGCTTTTTTGGGTGGGGATGTGGACTTACATCAGATGAGTATGCTGGATTGGTTTACCAAAGAGTGCCTATACCCAAGAGAGAAACAGCATAACACGTATGGCTGCTATGCCGAGACACAGTAACGTCACGAGTAGCGTCATGGGCACCAGGCCAATGGCACTCCCTAGAAAATAGTGCCGGAACTGTACCTCTGCGAACATTGCCGCCCTAAACCGCTAAGCCCTAAAAACCCTCAACCCCTGAACCGCAGGGGGGCCAAGGGATGGTCCAGGGGTCTACTATACCAGCTAGGATGGCCCCTAAAACCCCCTGGAAAATATTCCTGAATATGAATAAGGGAAAATATAAAATGTCCCAAGGGCCTACCTAGCCAGGCTTGTTGGCAAGCCTTCTCAAGCTTCTTTCGACAGGTGTCTCCGGTGTCTCTTTGTTTCTTGGGCGGCAATGGGGACCCCAAACCTCAAACGATTCTAGATCCGAACACCCCCCTCCCCTTCCCCAAACCATAACATCCGAAACAGAATCTGCGCCAAAGCATAAGTCCCCTCAAAACCCCCAAAGCAGGCCAGGGCGCATTGGTAAGTGCCATGGCTTGATTGAAACTTGGCGCCAGATAGAAACCTGGGCCGCGAACATTGTGCCCCCGGCTTCGGATTGTTAGTGTGTCTGTGGGGGGGGGGGGTTCGGGTTGGGGTCATGAAAGGATTTGGGGATGAATGTATAACACTATAGCACCCATAATGTCCTGCTTTAGGGCAGGGGTCTGATGCCAAAGTGAGCGGGTATTGTCAGAGGATTGACAGGGCTTTCGCGACGCCAGATGTCAACCATGACCAAGCCCCGGGCACAAACGGAGCATCGCGACGGTGCGCATGGGAGCAAACTCCAAGCGCATGAGAACACGATCCACCCACCTGGGAAAGGGGGGGAGGGTGGGGCCTGCCGTGTGGGCTGGGTAGAAGCAAGGTCTTGTTGCTACGAGGGCTTTCCTACCAAGCCACGAACCTTGCTCTTTTAAATATGACCCCTAAACAGTTTTACCTTTCGGGCTAAGGAGCTCCGAGCTTTGCAGGTTTGCAGTCGTCAGGTCCAAGCTCCACAGGGGCAAAACGGATTTGGGGTTCATAAGGTTTGTGGAAACCCTAAACCCTATACCCTATACCCTAAACCCTAAACCCTAAACCCTAAACCTAAACCCTAAGCCCGAAACCCGAAACCCTAAAGCCTTCTACAAGAGCTTAAGGGACTTCATGGATCCAGCACCCGGCCTGATTTTCAGCGTGTCCAAAGTTGCGCCGCCGCTCAAAGCACGCGTGACCCAAAATCCGGCTGAGACGCTCCTTGCTGCAGCAGCCCACCCAGAACCCCAAACCTTAATATAGGGGCCTCAATAATGAGAACAGGGTTTTGTGAGTTATTATAGTACATTTTATAAAGGGACCATAAGGGAATACTAGTAGTAATTATTCCGACCCCTATATTAGTTGTTCTGAACTCCGTAACGCCACTTTGTTGAAGAGGGAGTGGATTGACAAAACAAATTTCATGCCACCCCACTTCGCCTTCACCCCCTCACCCGAAAACCCTGAATCCTCATGGGCTTCAGGAGAGTTCAACCTCAACCTTGAATCCTGAGAGCCCCAGCAGCACAGGATATCTGACAAGCGTCGCGATGCTCCCCAAGTAGGCCAGAAGGGCCCCCATCACCCGGCCATAAGAGAAGACCGCAGCCATAACAAAGACGATGCCAGGGATGTGTAAGAGCTCCCCGAAGGAGAAAAGAACGACATACGCCATCCAGCCTTGCAAGCGGCAGCTTTGCGTACACTTTCCCTTGGCCCCCTTGTTCGTGCGAAGCAAGTTTGAGAAACCTCCGGCCTAAAGGACCCGCATCGTCCATAACGCGAAGAATCTGCTCACGGCGTAACAACTTGGTTGCACCTGTCGCTCACAAGGCCCCCAGCACGTGCAATTATGCAAACGGGCAATCTCAACACCGACGCTCCTTGCTCAAACATGTGCCCAAGAAAAAAAGAATTGACAGGGACGTATTCATTCATGTCGGAAACGAAGGCCCAAAAAGCCATCGTTCCTATTTCTAGGAAACCCCATGTTCGGCGCGGCGCGGCCTGACAGCTTCGCAGCCACAAAGAGAGTGGCGAGCAAGAGTATGGCAACGAAAAGTCGAAACCGTCCTGCGCTGACCGATCTCATCCCGAACATGTATAGGGCATACTTCATGTCTTGAGGCTGGGCGTCGGTGGGGCTTCATTTCATTGAGCTTATTAAGGAGGACGTGGGGATGGCATCCCAATTTGGGCCATAGACCAGGATTTATCAGACTTAACGTCTTCGGGGCAAGTGAGACTGGCCAAGCATCATTCTATAAGAACAGGGGGCCGCACAGGACATGGAAGGTGAATCCGTACCATGATGTACTCATCCGCACCACGAGCTTCCCCCCAGGCTCCTCTTGTCGGGTTCCTCGATAGGCTGGGGTCTCTCCTCGTATCGGAGCCCTCGGGACTCTCACAGTCCGTCACCGACGAGGGTGCCAGGGTAGACATCTCAGCATCCGTGCCTCATGAAGTCTCTTCAGAGGTCAGATGCACGATTGCACACGATGGAAAAGGGAATCTTTCGGGCTTACGAGTGACAGCTCCAGAGTCACAGCGCATCACCTGCCTGATAAGTAAATTTACCTTACCAAAGGTCACTGGCCTTTAAACTCTTAGGTGCGCTGCATGCATACGTTCCGGCTTCTTAAGGGCTCACCCTGAACTCGGATCAAACGTGCCTGAATCCGGCATCACATCAACGCGTACATTGGCAGCCTCCACCTGCGAGGGGGGGGGGGGGGGGGGGCTGAGGCGTCTTGAAAGTCACATGGCAGGTTCCTATAACAGTGGGACCCATAGTCACAACCCGAAGCCATATACTAGCTTGCCCAGACTGTCATGCAACCCCACATGTCTCACCCTCATGCAAAGGATGGCTGGCCTTGCCATAGATCCCAGGTCCCTTGCACGCGATTTGGCGCATGGGACCCCGCATTCACACGTCAGAGCCGCACATGCTGCGGCTGGGGAGATGGGTGTGATGCATATGCGGGCAAATGCTGAGTGGCCGGGCTCGCAAGAAGATGCAGCGCACTTTAAAAAAAAAAACTGGGGGCTATCATCACCGTGCTGCAGTGCTGCATCTCTCTCTGAAAAGGGGCAGGTATTGGCAGAGTCCGCCTAAACCCTAAACCCTAAACCCCAAACCCTAAACCCTATAACCCTATACCCTAAACCCTAAACCCTAAACAGGCAGCCGGGCACGCGGAAATCGTGGCCCCACTCGGACACGCAATGGGCCTCGTGTGGGCCATGGATGCAATAAGCAGCCTGAAGATGCAACTGCGAAGGCCCACACCATCGCATACATGTATGTTTCTATCTATATCTATAGTTTTAATGTTGTGTGTCTTGGTTTGCTAGCTACAGTAAGGCCTTCTATCCAAGCGTTCACTGCAAAAGGGCCCAGACCTGCCCCAACGTAAATAATTAGGTACTGCATGCGAGCTTCTGCCACAGCTGTAGCCTAACCGGAGCTTGCGAGCTTGCATCTCCGCAGGCTACAGGTTCCCGTATGCTCCTTAGGCACCCTGAACCCTAAACCCATGCTCCGTCACCTATGGGCCGCAACTCAACTAAGGAAGATGGGCCTCATCCACAGCCAACACACTGATGCGCCCCAGCTGGCCGAGCGTCCGCTTTTCCGCCTGGCTCGCAACGCGCGCGGGGCAAACCATCATAAACCCTAAACCCTGAACCCCAAAGAGGAACCTGGACCCAAGCACTCATAGCAGCGGCCTGAAACCAAGGGCACATTGACCAGTGCGAGGGCAGCAGCGTGTGGAAACAATAGCAGGCGCAACATATGCAACGGAATGCCTTACAAAGGCGTTTTCGGGAAGCTAAAGCCGCAAAAAACTGGTGAAGATCTGGCATTGCTGGTTTTTTTAGGCTCAGGTCTCGTCACATAGCCACCTACATGTATCTGTATAAATGTAGTTCATCAACAAACTTTAAGAATATATATATATATATATATCCTCATTCAAATGTCTGACAACCTCCAGATGCTACTTGGAGGTTCATGGGTAGCTAGAAGTGTTGTTATAGCTAGGGTAACTACAATTATAACTGGTTATAACCTTCTGTAGGGTACTTATAAGCTTACTTATAACTACCCATGAACCTTCAAGTACTGCCCCAGCCAGTCGTGCTCCCGTGAAGCCCTCACCTCCTTGACGGCCCGCTCCGGCGACATGAAAATCAGAGCTGCCTCTTGCGAAGCCCTAAACCCGAAAAGCCTAAAACCCTAAAACCCTACAAGTAACACCCTAAACCCTAAAACCCTAAGACCCTAAGACCCTAGAACCCCAATACTGGGAAGTTCCGGGATAAGAGGAGGTATTTCTAGAAGGGATCCTTAATCCTAGTACCCTAGGGCCTGATAGAATAGTCCTTCTGTGCCCTAAGAAGCTCTTAGACGCCCCTGAATAGCCCCTAAACCGGGGTCTCTGAAAAGGCTCCTGTAGCTGAAGTTGTGAGAGTCTAGGGTCTAGTGTTTCGGGTCCAGCACATACCCGATACCTGACAATCAGAAAGGGTTCCTCCGAACCCTCACAGGCCGAGGAACCTAACGGAAATTTCAGCTTCGGGGTTCGGATTTATGAATCCAGGGCACTTCGCCATTGCGCACGGCCGACACGACTTTCTCCCAGCAACTCTCCCCACCTCTGAGGGCAGGCTTGGTGCCAGGATGCAACCCCAAAACCGTACACCCTCAACGATAAGCCTATGACACTTTGGGGGGCTGTGCGTCTTCTATCATAATAATAATAATTATTATTATTATCAGTATTATTATTTACTATGATTACTATTATTATTATGGTGATTTTTTATCATTATTCGAAATATTGTTATGATTATTGTTGTTATTTCATGGGTTTAAAGGAGTGGCTGGCACCTGGGGGTGGCCCCCAAGTCCTCCCTCCCTAGCCACAATCCTGAGCTCGCCCTCCAGATAAACTAGCCCTGAAATCCTCAACCCTATAAGTATTCATATAAACCCTATAAGTATTCATATTAACCCTATAAGTATTCATATTAACCCTATAAGTATTCATATAAACCCGAAGCAATGCAAGCCCGGGCATGCCGCCCTGCATCCTAATTCAAGCGCCCTGGGGGCAGCGCACCTTGCGGGGAGCACACGAGCGCAGGCACCCCCGCCTGTTTAAGGCGCTGCACCTGATGGGCTGCTGAGATTTTTTTGAGGGGCGGCCTTGAAGGGGCTGCGGGCTTGTAGGTGTGCTAGAAGAAGTTCACAAAGGGGCTTTGAAGGTTTAGGGTGCTTGCTTGGTGGCTGCTGTTCAAGCTAGGCCATGGTGCATTGAGACCCAGTCCTTGCACCCCCATTCTTTGTTTGTGATTTCGCCCGGCAAACGAACTTATGGTCCACATGGCAAGTGATACCGACTAGAGTCGGACGGGTACATGATCCCAGATGTGGGGGTCCAGAATTCCCAGAAGCGTTCCATGCTCAAAGCCTCTCTTTGGAAAGCTGACCGCTCGCCCCTAGAAATCCCAAAACTTCAACTCCCTGAGCCCCTCAAGCCCACAAACCTCCCTGAGCCCTCGTAAACCCCTCAACCCTGGACACCCTAAACCCTTTGAAGCCCTTTGGCCAGGAGCCATCGAGGTCTCTTATAGGGTTTCCCCTAGTCCCGAAGACCCCGAACCAAAAACCATTAGCCTGGTCGTGCATCAGGGAGACCAGAGGAGAAACCACCAGCGACACGGGCCCAAAGCCTCCCGCTTGGTGAGCTTGGGCTCTTTGCGGGTTTTGCGCCTTTCATGACTTACTGTACATAAGCAAAACTTCGGAGTTCTCGTACCCAGACGAAGTAGGGTTTCAGGGCGTGGAGAGTGACGACTTTCGTCGGGTGCGCATGTGCTGCCTTCACCGCCACTTCTTACATGCCACTGGCGCTCGATGAGGGCGGGCAGCGTAAAGCAAGCGCTCTTGCCTGGATGGACAGGCACCCTACGCAGCTGAAACCCTATAAGACACTGAGGCACAACTCATGATCCGGTGCACGCATTCTTTCCCTAAGTGGGCAGAAGAAAGCCCAAGGCCCAAAACCCATCAACACCCGTTCTCTCTGAGCTTGGTAACCACCCCGGCCGCTGAACACCTTAAACCCCATCATCATCTGGGGGGGTTTCCGAAATTCGGGGTACCTTCTTGGGGTCACTATTTTAAGGGAATCCTGCTATTTGGGGGGTCGGCATAAGGGCTCCTTTATTGTCGTAAACCCCCCATAGAACTCTGTGGATGCGACAAGCTGCAGGGGATGTCTCGGCCAAGGCACCACTCCCGGTTCCCGAGAGCACGAAGCAGGAGCGGCCGACGGCCCAGGCCTCGAGGGCACGCCGCCTGCTGCTTGGGAGTTTGGGAGTTTAGGGTTTAGGGGGTTAGGGTTGATAAGGTTTAGGGTTCTGGAGTTTAGGGTTTCAGGCTTTAGGGGTTTAGGGTTTATAAGGTTTAGGGTTAGGGTGGCGGCTTGGGGTGGAAGATGCCGAGGTGTCTGTTGGAAACGAGCCTGCATCCTATCAGGTAGCCTTCTTCGTGGCATCCCCGGAAAGGACACCCCAGATGCACACTCACCAATTTTTCCGACGGAGCCCTAAATACACTCAAAAAAAGCCAAAGAATGAGACTTCATATAATCGAAGAAAGGTGCCGATGTCTGTGCCTCCGTGAGCTTAACCCCAAGAAGAGGCAGCGTTTGGGGATTAGGGTTCCGGGTTTTGGGTTTAGGATATAGGGCTTAGGGTTTAGCGTTTTAGGGTGTACGCTTGACAGTTTAGGGTTCAGGGTTTAGGGTTTAATTAGGCTTGGCAGTGGGACATAGGGCTTATAGACGCGCAGGGTTTTTAGCGAAAGCCCATGGCATCACGATGAGGGCGACCGAGCGTAAGACATGACACATCCGCATATGGAAGCTTCTTTCAACTAGGGGAATTGGGGGTTACTGTAGGGTGTCGGGTTCAGGGGCGTTTGTTCGGATACTGCACCGACAAGACACCACAGCTTAGAGAATCTTGTCTTTGGCATGACTTCCTGACACCTGCCCTCCATGTTTCCTTCTACCAATCCTCGCTATGTTGAAGAACAAGCGTATTGTGGGGGATGTTGATGTCCGAATAAACAAGAAGGGCCATATCTGAGTGCAGCAAGGGCCATCGCCAAAAGAACCGAACAGAAGCCCTAAATCCAAACCCTACTAAACCCGATAAATCCTGAAGCCACCGCACCATTGAGATGCCAAGTGACTGGAAGGACTTCAACTTTGGCCAGCCAAAGTGGTGTCGCGCGAGAGCCTCAAGCTCTCCAGATATTCGGAGGCGACAATCACGACGGTATTCATTCGGTGATACGTAATTACTAAGCCAACAAGAACAATGATGAAAAACAATAGCAGAAGGAACAATAGGAACAATAGGAACAACAGGAACAACAGGAACAACAGGAACAACAGGAACAACAGAAGCAACAGGAACAACAGGAACAACAGGAACAATAGGAAGAAAAAGAACAATAGGAACAATAGGAAAAATAGGAAGAATACTTACAGTAGGAACAATAGGTACAAGAATGACAATCAACATGACAATGGTAGTTATCAAGCAAGAAGAACAACAGTAGGCTGGTTCTTCTAAACTGGTGTCCGCCAATCCAGCAGAAGGTTTTCAGGGTCTGATCCCAGACCCTCAACCCCAACCCCAAACCCTTACACCCAAAAGGGAGAAGGGCACTGCTCGGAGGTTCATGGGTACTTGTAACCCCAGTTGTAACTGCACTTATAAGCCCCCTAAGTCTCACAAGTGAGAATAGTTGTTTTGCAAACATCCCCTAAATTATAAGTTATAAGCACAGTTACAATTGGGTACCTTCAACCTCCAAGTGGGTCTCCTTGACTATACTCCCTTTAGAACCTCAATACAAAAACATGTTTAATATCCTCTTGTGTTTTATATAAACACAAATTAGAAAAAACTCCCAAGGGGGATATAGTCGAACACCCAGAGGAGGCCTGCGCCTGTTGCAGGGCTGCCGCCTGGAGAAGCTCACCCGGATCCTGCACTCAGCAACCCCTTAAAACACCTGAAATCCGAGTTTGGGGTTTAGGGTTTATAGAGTTTAGGTTTTAGGTGTTAAGGGTACAAGGTTTAGGGTTTAGGGTTTAGTGCTTAGAATTAGAATCCTAAAACCAAAGCCCCTGCACCAAAACCCTACCCGGCGCCGCCTCCCCCTGACCTTGAACCCCCTCCCCAAACTACCGTGCAGAGACATTACCGTAAGGTTGCTTCTCGAAAATGGGGTCAATTTTGGGCCAACCCTAATTGAGAAAACTACTCCTATAGGAGAAGCGGTGGCTTCGGGTTGGGGCTTCGGGTTCCTGAGAAGCGTCCGTTGGGCTTTGGCCCTTGGTGTCTGGAGAGTTGGTTATGTGCAAGCGCACGGCAATATTGCTGATGGACCTGTGTGTTTTGCTTCGGCAAAAAGCACTTAAGCCTCATCGGCTCGTCGTCATAGCTGTATTCGTCCAGCTACACGGGTATCAATCCTGCTTGTCTTGCTGATGTCTGTTCTGTTGCGCTGGTGGTCACGAGTGTCTGCGTCTACGCCATCCAAAACTAGGGCGCAGGCAGGGAAACAGGGTTTAAGGGTGCCCTTTCATGAGGTATTCTACTACTATAGACGTGAAAAGTTACAAGAGCAAACTGTCGGGGAGACCAAGCGAGATTCATTCCCCGTGCCAGTTACTTGTTCATGAACCCTGAGAATCACTAGCCCAAAAAAGTTGAATCTCCCCTTGGGCTGTGTTCCACGCAACCTAAAAGCCCCCAAGCCCCTAAAGCTTCTCGCCGAAAGCTCCTGAGGGACGACGATCTGGCTCGAGTGGCCGGAGGCTTGCGTGCAGGGGCTCATCAAGCTTGAGCAAAGGCCTGCTCTCAACAGGAGGGTTGAGGAAGAGGGCCTGGGGTTGTGCAACAAAAGGTTTAGGGGTTTGCAACAACAGGTTTGCGATTCATTCTCATAGTTTCATGGGCCCCGTACAAATATTATCGAAGAGTCTGAGTAGAGCTCGGCTTGTTGTTGGGGGTGTGGGTGGTGTTCGGGCTTACATGGCTTAGGTCAGAGGGCGACGGTACCCGTCACGAGGGGTCTCATAAACCCTCAACGCCACCTCCCAAGCCCGAGTAAGCCCTTAACCTCCTCACTCCCCAGTTGTTACCCTAACCACGGGGTTTAGCAAAAAAACAGCGTCGCCCGTGCAACGCCGCAACGCCGCAACGCCTCCGCCCCCCGCCACCACACAGAGCCGCGCGCGCGCCTCCCTGCCCTGGCGGCCCTGGCGGCCCTGGTGGCCCTGGCGCAGGCATCGGAGGGGCCAGCTGCTGCCCGAAAGCCTGCATGCCTTTCAGGGCTTCGGTTTAGGCGGTTTAGGGTTTGGGCCTGGGAGGTTGTACCCCAAGCAACGGAACACCAGACTCAGGAGGGCTTCAGGCCTTAGTTCACCGGGGGCAAGGGCTGAAGTTGGCATCAGGGTGCAAAGACACTGTCCAACACAATGGTTCCGCAGAGACAGCGCCGCCTACTGTGGAACGCACAGAGGCAACACGAAGCACGCAGACCAGAAATCACAGGGGCAACGTCTCCACCCAATGCAGGAACAAGAAACCCCAAGAATCTACTTCAGACCCCTAATGTCAAACCCAAAACCAGACGGGCTGGAGGTCGCAGCAACTGAGAGTTTCCATCCCCCATTCGCGCCCACTTAGAACGTTACTACATGGGCCACGATGGATGTTCTGGATGGATGCACTGGCGTGCAGATATAGCGGAGACACGAAGGGTGACAGCAACACCGACAGCACGAGCACTAGTGCAAAGCCACAAAAACACGAACAGCCACGAAGGTATGTATATGAGGTAAAGAGGCCTAGCTAAATCACAACTCCAATAACTAACCCTTGAATTTCCCTTAGCCCTCACTGTCAATCCTAAAGAAAAGAATACCAAGCCCTTTTGCAGCAGAAAGAGATTCAAAGCCCTCCTGCCTGCAGAGTCCTGCGTGAGGCTGAGAAGAGCATGGTCGAAGTCGGCCAGGTCGGCAAGGCGCCTCTGAGCGAAGACGCAGGTCGTTTCGGTTTTGAGCGTCGATCGAGGGGCTCCGGGTTGAGGGGTTCGGGCTTGCGGTGAATATGTAGGGCTGAGGGCTTACGCTTCATGCAGGCTAAGAGGTGACTTTCCCAATAACATGACAAGTAAGGACGAATGCAAACAAACAAAGAAATGTACACATACACATGTAGACATATATATATATATATACATAGACATACATACATATTATGAAGTAGGGTATCTATTTCTTGTACCCCTAAAAGGACACCCCATATATACACTCACCAATATTCAAAAGGAACCTTATGTACACTCACCAAAAACAAAAAACCAAACCCTGCTTCATATACATATAGAAAGATGCATGAATGACGTGGGGTTTTGCCTTTAGGGACTTCAGGGTTGCTAGCAGTTCGGGAGGCTTTGTTCTTACGATTTGGAGTGCAGACAGGGCAGGGCCGCCTCTGCGTGTCATCCACCGGAGCGTCCTCAGACACACGGCACATCATGTTGACCCCACACCACTTGGAAAGCCGTGGTCTCAGAACTGCCGACATCAAGCTTGCACCATGCCTCGTATCGGACTACCAAATGATTTCACGGGAAGAGTCGTCGCCTTCGGCTTCTTAGGGCCGAGGGGACACAATAGCGTTTTGGGGGTTATTGAGTATACAGTATAAGTCTACAGGGACCAGAAGGGAATACTACTAGAGTTTTTTCCGACCCCCATATTAAGCCCGTGGCTGGCGCACGACGCTGCGGCTCAAATCGTGGAGGCGGACACCTTGAAACCCCGGACAGTTGTTTGTACATGGGTGGCTCTGTGAAGAGAATACCGTAAAGCACCCAAAAGCCCAAAGCCCCCCCCCACAACACCCAAACCCAAGCCCTCTGGTGATACTTACGGGGAGCTTTCTTCGAGACTTCAGAAGGCGCAGCAGAGTTGTTGTGCACGGAATGTCAAGGCTTGGCCCGAATCACATGGGCTGGAACTAGTGCTTTAGGATTGAGGCTTGCTTTGCCTTCGGGCTTGGCGACAAACCAGGACAACCCCAATCCAGGTTCGTCGGATGCGCCTCTGAAGCCACTCTGCCTGCCACGTAGGCGGTGGCGCTACTCCTGGGGCGCCTTGGCACGGTGCCACGTTTGCTCTAGCGCACCATCTGCGAACAGACCCCCCTGGCGCCAACACAACGTGCCACTGAAACCTATACTCCAGCATCAAATCCCAACCCTAACCCCTAAACCGGCCCTAAACCCTAAACCCTAAATCCTAGGTGTCAAGGCCCCTCAGAACTCGCAAGGCAGCGGCTCTGCAACCCATGGGACCCATGGTTCGGCCTCAGTAGCAGAAGGGTCCCTGAGGGCTTAGGGCCCATAAGGCTCCCTAAGGGGGTTCGGGTGCAGGGTTTGGGGTTTATACCCAGGCCGTCCCATTCGTGTTGGACTGATGTTAAGTTTGTGTTTTGGGTCTCGGCGGTGAAGGGGGGGGGGGGGGGGATGCTTTGAGGGTCGAAGCAGTGCTTCAACACGGGGCCCCGCTTGTTAAGAGGGCTTGGGTACCTTGAACACCTTGAGCACCCTACAAACCCTGAATCTCCCAAACCCGCTAGCCTCGAAGCCCTGCGCACCCCAAACCACCACAAGGAAGCCCCCCTTACAGCCTTTATCGGTCACCTCAGGCTTGAGCGCGGCTTGCGCTAGGCCATGCCCAGCAAACATCACCAGCGCAGGTCAGTGTTCGTGTGTGAGGCTTAGAGGCTTAGAGGGGTTTGTGGCCTTGCGGCTCGGCGTGTAGGGGTGCAAAAGGCTTGAGAGCCGCTGCTAGGGCGGCCTCACTTCACAGCATGCAAGGTGCGCAATCGCAACCCAGCGCGATGTCAAAAGACCCGAACTGTGAACCTGCGCCGTCAAAAAACTAGTGTGTCAGCTTTCTCCTGTGCAAATGGCCAACGGGTTGACATGCTGGCGGCCAAGCAATCGTGTGCCTGCAAGGTTTGTTACCATCAACCTGAACCGCGGCACAATAAACTACCCAGTCGAACAAGCCCCTGAGTGCTGAAGGATCCACCTGACTCATTTTAATCAAAGCGCTAGAAAGCGCCGGCTCGAGCTGGCAGGTACTGCACACACACTTCAGCGGCTGGGCAAATTTGGGAAAAGTTGGATAAACCTAGGCCCGTAGTCCATTGCCAGCCGCAAGGCGCCGATGAGTTCGGGGCAGGGCTCTGTCAGCTGAACTGTGAAGTTCGCGGGCCGTCCGCGCCCGGCTTTGTAACAGCAAGTCGTCGGACTGCTCAGCTGCTCGCAGTGGCTCTCCGAAGCGAGTTGGGAATAGCGGGCTCTCTTGGGCGTTGGACACGGCTGCATCACCAGTTTAGTCACGGATCACGGGGAAAATCCCCGCAACATACTTCACCAGGACGCTGCTAGATTCACGACGCGAATCGAGGTGCAGCAAAAGCATTATACAGTGCAAGGTGCCAGCTATGAACACGTGCCACCATGTGTGTAGCTGGGGATAGGGCAAACCACCCGGCAAGTTGCGCAGCGCGCTGCAGAAATAGTTATCCAGCAGCCAGGAAACCACGGAGACTGCGAACATGAGCAAGGCGGCGTAAAGGATGGCTTCCTGGGGCCGCGGACTGCGTTCCGGAACGCGGTCTGTGGTCGAAAGAGGGCACGATGCCTGCCTAAAAAAGATCTTACACATCAGTGCCGTACCTCTGTACTACTTTACACAGTAAGAGCACCGTGAGGAAGGTTGGGCAAAGGTGGCTCTTGGGGAGCCCATGGCCTATGAAAATTTAAGGCGGGCACTTCCATTCCTCGTCTGGTGTTCCGAAGGTATGGCAAGATTGCAATGGCATAGGAGAGCAGACATTTCGCAGTCATTGCATTTCGGCTGGTCTTCCAGGTGTGCGGCCCCACACTCCCCAGAAAGCTCTCAGAAAGTAACTTCAACTTGAAGTTTTCGAAGAGCCAAATTGCCACAACATCATGCTACTCATGCTCGGCCTGACCATTCAGATCCCCTGATGGGCACATTTTTCTGCAGGATTACTTGAAGCAGAACCCCAAAATTTTGCCAAGCAAGCCCCAGAATCGGCGGCCTCTCCTACTCGGCGTTGCTTGTCAGACACTTCTCGCTTGATCCTCATGCTGATGCTGGGCTCAAGCGACCCGAAGGCGGTTTTGCACAGTAGACAGTTTTGCGTACGGGCTTGTCAGCATTGGATGATGATCATGATGGTCGGGATAGCGAGGATGTTGAGTACTAGGGTGACGATTGCGGGTATCGGTGACGATGTTGCTATTGACTCGGTGGTTCCTATTGCTCCTAAACTTCCTAAACCTGCTCCTCAGAGTCGTGGCCATGACTTTTGCAGGTGAGCACTTGCTGTTGAGGTGCCGTGCCGCCAGCGCCGAGGCACCCCAACCTGGCCGTTGAGTTGGAGCCCTGAAGTCCCTTAAGCTCCGTCCCAAACCCTCCAAGCTAGGCCCTCCAAGGCCTCAAAGCAACCACCAAGCCTCCAAAGCCTGCAAGTATGTTCCTAAAACATCCTAAGCTCCAAAACTCCAAAAGCCCTGAAACAGGCAACCAGGGACAAGGCTGGCAAGGCCTATCACCACCAGGCCAATGCAGAAGGACAGCGTCATGAGACCACGGAAGATCCTGGGATCCGATGCTGGGGGAGAAGATGGCTGCCAAAGTTCCAGGGTATGGGCCTTGCGACGATCACACGACTAGGGCGGTGGGGTTTGGGTTGTCGATGATTCTTCTTACAAGAAGCCCGTCATCTCGACACGGTACTGCAAGGCCGAGCCTAAAGAGCTGGGATTCCACCGAAACGAGTGACACAGCAAGAACTACCAATAGCAGAGTGCCCTCATTGCTACCTGCTCTGTAGCTTCCCAAGTGAAGCGACCCTCGTTTTGAACATCCCCCCCTCCCCCCTCCCACACAAAAAGGAAGCTGAATGAAACAGCGTAATCCCGTCGTTCAACCCAGGCTCTCATGGACAAAGGAGTGCTGCTCTGTCACCTGCGAAGTCTCCGTGCTTTCTGGGTGATCGTTGTCCTGGTATCCTGCTTTGTTCGGGATTCTCTAAATTCCGACAACATGGTGGTTTCCGAAATTGGGGTACCTCATTGGGGTCCGTATTATAACGGAATCTACTGTTTCGGGGTGCATTTTCGTAAACCCCCATATCATCGCAACCGTAAAATGAGGTACACCGTCCCCCCCACCACCACCAAGAACAAGCAGGCACAAAACACAATAAGGACTATTTTGGCGACCCGGCCACCACGCATCTCGGTCCGCTGACCATCATATGACCGTTATATTATGACCACTGCGGAACCCATATTTGGGGTTTGGGTTGCCTGAGTTAAGTACAACAAAGGTACTTAAGACAAGGAAAGACGCACAACGGGCACGCCTATTTTCCTTGAGCCAAAATACAATCAGTCATCCGAATCTGCTCTCCTAACCCTACTTGGTATGTACAGCTAAACGGTGGTTTGGGGCCAGTTTAGTTAACTCCCCCCTTTAGGAGACAGAACGGTGAGACTGGACTAGCAGATTGAGGGCAGGTTGAAACCTGCGCTCAGTAGTGTTGCGCGGTCTGAAGGACTCAAGCGCTCGGCATTTCTGATCAGGAATGCTATGGCAACGATTCGTTCTGAAGCCTCACATCCTGTCAGGACTGTGCAGTGGCGTGCTCTGGGATTGAAGAGTGCAGGGTTACACAACATGTGACCCCATAGGCTGTCGTCGTTTGGACATTGGACAGTCCCTTCCTCATCTTCTACCCACAATATGGGTCCACTTGTTGGATTTAACGCTACAAGGAGGTTCTTTGAGCCTTCTGCATTGTTGGAGTCTCGGTGGAGCCCCGCGACTACACCTTGCTGCACGATTATGCTTGAGAACTTGTGTGATGGCATATAACGTCGAAAGAATCGACATATCAACGCCGTTGCATATTGAAATTTGTGTGTGTTTGTCTGCAGGCCAAACACTCCTCCTAAGACAAATGCGCCCGCAGAAAATACATGCGAGTCGTGCCCCGGTGCCCCCCTCTTATCAGGACCATGAGGTAACAGCGTCAGTAGCTGCACCAGATGCTGACAAGTCGGGACCTTTGGGCAACTGCCTGCGAAGACTTCTGCGGCAAGATTTGCCTCTGCAAGTGCGGCGACGGCAGTTTCCAGGTGGGGTCCATCGCTGGATGCTGTCAAGCCAAACTGTGCGAGAGTATGTGGCCATTCTGCAGGTGGAATGACTTTTGTTAGGCCATTAGCTATCTGAGATTCGCTCTTGCAGTACACGGCAGTGACTTGTGGCGACTCTAGCTGTTCAGACATTGATGCAATGTTGACCCTGTGGACTCGATTGCAGTGTCTCAGCTTCGCCGAATAGCCTGTAGCCAGGACTTTGAGCAAGGTCTCGTTGTCTTGATGGAATACGACGTCGATAGCACGACCGAGGAGATGCTCCATCATGACCTGAATGTTCAAGGCCTCACCAAACATGGCGGAAGCCATTGCTATGGCCTCAGCCTCGGGAGTGCTTCTTGCAACACTCGTCTGTTTCTTAGATGCCCACCACAGCGGAAAGCGGAAATCTGTTGACCCTATAGTCATGTAGATCCCGCTCGTCGATTTTGCACTATGCGGACAAGAGGCGAAATCACTGTCAGTGAAGATGTGGATCTGGGGAGCTTCGTGATGGTTCACAGTAGCAGCTAAACATAAGCCTGTTGTACCGTGAAGATACGAAATCAGGCGAAGTAACTGCTTGTCTTCCCATTTAGTCCACGCGGCCACTCGTGACGCTAACCGACCGATTATGAAACACAGATCAGGGCGAGCCAACCGACCCAGCCAAAGTGCTTTCATAAGTACCTTTGCAGCTACATGGCTCAGTGTGCCGGGTTGCTGCAGGTCCTCATCTGACATTAACGCCTCGGACAAACTTGGGGTTGTGACGTTACGGAGCTTTGCCTTTGGGACATCAGCAAGCTCGCAGTACGCCTCGACGACCTGCTCTGCGAAAGCAGACATATCAAGCACAAGAGTTGTGAAGTCACTGCCTCGTTGGATTCGGTGACCTCTGCCAAGGATCCGTGCATTCGAGGCTTCGATGTAACATTCGTCTTCCAGCTTGATATGCGCTCTCAGCCTTTTCCAAAACTGTGCATGAAGATGCTTTGCTCCCGACAACGTTAGGTCATCTACATACACGTTAAGTAGCAGGGTATGGGAACCCATTTGAAAGATGAAGTTTGAAGGAAACAAATCCATCTCAATGCCACCAAAGGAAGTGAGAACAGAGGCTAGGTGTTTCTGCCATAGTTTGCCAGCAAGCGGATGGCCATATAAGCTTCGCTTCAACCTTACCACCAACTTCGACCCTGATGGGTACGCTTTGTGCCATGTGTCCAACCACAGCTCCTCGGGGAGGATAACCCATGTGTCGGGCTCTCCTGCCTCAGCGAGGTCAGCTTGAAGAAATGCCTGAATGGCATCTGCAAGGCTCACTGCGTTTCCATCTTGGCAGCCGAAAAACAATGCGATGTTAAGGGCAACCAAGGAAGTTGGTGTGGTAGCCACGTCTTCAAAAAGAACATGGTTTCCGAACTGGTCAAAAACGCAGTCCCCCCTGTACACGATTCTCCCTTTGAACTTGTGTTCATGCTCAGGGAGTTCGAAATGTTTTATCCCACATAATGTGAGAAGCTCTGCAATTTTGAGTTTACGGTTTTGCCGTTTTGCATCGGCACGCAAGGAAGACAAAAGACAGACTGTCAAATCATCCCACGTTCCGTTAGAACGTAACCCTTCTGCCTCCTTCTTCACGGCTGCAACTCCGCGCGGGTCTGCTTTCCATTCCCGCTTTGTTAAGTTCTTCGTGACCATGGAGGGGATGTGGCGATGGTAGCGTTGCGGATACCACGCTTCGACGATGTTGTGAGCGAGCTCTCGTGGGTATGCTTCAGTCTGCTTTGTTTGTGAGCCTTCGGCGGCCTCGTGCTGGTGGCTACCGTCACATTGCAGTTGTCCAAGAAATTGAACAAGTCGCAGATCATTAGTGGCTACGCTCCAGGGCTTGCGGATTGGATGCTCTCGGCCCTTCACTCCAGCCATGCAGCCATCAAAAGACACTTTGTGTAGACCATGTTCATCCTGAAATTCTTTCCATTCAGGGAGATCCCACCAGCCGGACCCTTTGGGCCACTCGACTGCGATCCTTCCATGATTTGCGATGGCAGTTGCGAGTACCTTGCGGGCATACAAGAACATAAGCTTGCTCTTCTCTTGGCGATTCCGAAGACCCTTTTCGTACTTCGCCCCATGCCTATGGACGTTCATGTTCTGCCACGGACTGAACTCGGTGCACGGCAATGAGAGCCACACATCACAACCTGGCGATGCTTCGACCTGACCTTGAACTTGTTTGACATGTTCTTCGTTGGACAAATCAATCATGCTTCGGCATAAGCGGACACTGTTGATGCCAATTTCGGATGCAGCTTGCGAAAGCTCTGAACTGTCGCCACACGCATATTCGAACAACACATCCTTGCCTATGATCGTTTGCACCTTTCTTTGGCGGACTCTTTCCCTGTTGGCATCGACAAAGACTTGCGTCACACCGAGCTCGACCTTCGCAACAAGACCTTCTACAGCGGGCTCACTCGAAGGGTGGAGACCAACGCCTTCGGGGAGCTCAGCTGGAGGAACTGGCTCAGGGGGCTTGGACGTCAACGCAACCCTATCAGCCTTTATCAGGGCATCGAATCTTGCTCGGCATTTAGGACTATGCTTCACGGAATCGAAAGTGCACGCTTTGCATCCTGGTGTGGCACCGAACTTAAGAATGCGTTCAAGCGTAATGTACTCTGCGCGCCTTCGAGGAGGATCAGCAGGGGACAGTGAGCTGAATGGTATGTCCAGCGCTGTGATAGCCTCAAGTTTGGGATCCTGGAACTCGCGAAGAGCAAGATCCGCCGCGGCCTTTAGCGGGAAGGTCTCAGTCTCTGGGACATGCACTTCCGCATATGGCACGGGGATCATGTCCCTATACCCAATCGACTTGGACTTGACGGCTTCATAGTCTAGCACCCAGATCACGTCACGATACACAAATCCGTGCTCAAACCTCCAACCTGCAAATAGTCCGGGAGCAGTTGTAGCTTCGAACTTATGCCTGCGGCTGGGGTCATGGATCCTGTAATGCACCAACTGTCCCAAGGGAAGCCTTGGGCCTTCGAATGGGGAACCAGTTGCAACCTCGAAACGCGACTTGTCTTTGCCCTGCCACGGTACAACTGTCAAAGTCTGCGCGGCAAACTGCACGGACACATGCCACAGATCTGGAACCACATGGAACCCAGCAGCCAAATGCACCGCGCGAGTCGATTCCTCGAGAGTTCTTATCTCTCTCTCAAGTTGGGCGTTGTGTGGAAATCTGTTTTCTAGGGTCGCTTCATGCACCCATCCTATTTGTGAGACGGCAGCTATTAACTCCTTTGCATCATCAGCCTTACACAACACGTTCGGGAGGTGCTTGTATCGGGCGCCTACAAAGGTAAGGAGGTTCTGAGCTGCTCTCTCAGCTGTGCGCGCACAGACAAAAGCTCGCAGTGCACCACTATATTCATCCCTGATGACATGGACTGCATGCTCACGCTTCGAAGGGATTATATAGTCTGTTGCAATCCTCTCGCCAAACTGTTCAGCAGGAGGCAAGTCACCTCTGTCTTCGAGAGGCTCTGCACGCTTCTTGGTGACTCTTTGTCGATACATGCGGCTTCGCTGACATATCTCACAGTAGGGATTCTTAGGGATATGCGTCAACTTGTGTGCCATTGAAGAGGCCTCCTTGATGAGTTGCTTCTGACGTTCTGATGTCACGTCCTCTCCTGAGTCCGACCCAGAACCTGGCGGAATGGCAGGTGGAGGAAGTGGAGGTGGCGGGACCTCGGGTTCTACTGGAGCAGGAGGTTCCGGAGCCTTCGCTGCTTCAGCAGGTTTAGGAGCTTTTGCACCTTTGACCTTGTCCTTTGGACTTGGTTTAGCCTTTGGCTTTCTTGCTGAAGAGGACTTTGCCCTAGACTTCAGCTCGTCATCAGAGTCAGGTGGAGGATCTCTAGACCCGGAGGCGGTCTTTGACGGCACCCCTGGATCCTGCAACAACTCAAGCAAGGTAGACTCCTCCGTGATATGCGGCGAGGGTCGATACGTGGTGTGCCGTGAAGGCTCTATGGTAGTGCGTGCAAGAGGCTTTGCCTTTCTAGCATCGCTCATGAAGCCAGGCATCGCAACAGTGGAAGGCGAGACGAATCTGACCTGTTCCCTGAAGATTGGAACATTTCCCTCAACTCTATCGGCACATATGGCGGATTCTTCAATGACCTGAACGTGTTCGACACTCGACAGGAACATCGGAAGCTTTCCTGGCAACCATACAAACGGCATAGACTTTGTCTCTACCAGCTCACCAAGTGATTTTACACTAGGGCAGTTGTCCAGGAGATATGCAGAATTGTTTCCTAGAATGGAACCCTCGAAGCCAAGCATGAGCCCTGAATCAACGACACCATTCCCTGTGGAAAAGGATACTGTGGGTGCCTGTTCGGCCATGTGTGCGTATGCGTCTTCAGGAATGCCTTGTTCATTGAGGGCTTCACGACTCTCTAGGGATCTACCTGCACCACTATCAGCGATCCACTCGTGGTAGAACCATCCCTGTTGCGGGTGCTGATGCTGAGATGCTACAAGCAACGGAGTGACAGTGGCGGGACAGGCAGGAGCGCAGATGTTGCTGAACACAGTAAACCACCCCGAAACGAACTGGAAGAACCTACTCAATCCTGAACGCTTCCAAAAGGTTGTCTTGCTCGGTGTGGAGGAACCATCGACCGAGGCACCCCGCGCCGTAGTGGGAAGCAGCAGGGCGACAGCTGCGGCAGAGCTCTTTGCCGTAGCGCTAGCTCCAGTAGTCTTTGACCCTGGGGCCTTGTTACCGGGAGAGGTCTCATGCGAAAACGGACAATTCTCACCCCGGTTACACGTTCCCTTTGGGAAGAACAGGCATGGTACGGTAGCTTTGGGGGCATTTCCTTTGCTTGGGGCTTTGCCTTCAGCTTTGGAGCCCTGGCCTTTACCGCCTGATTTCGCCTTTGGCTTGTTTGGTGTTTTCTGTGAATCTGCACCCTTACCATTCCCTTTACCCCCCTTTCCCTTGCCATCCTTGTCTTTCCCATCCTTCCCAGAACCTTTGGTCTTGGCCGGAGGGGCTGGATTGGCAGGAGTGGGCTTGTCCGGCTTATCGCGGGAACGCTCCTCTTTCTTTGGGGCGGGAGCAGCTTTGGCTTTGGGCTTGATGAGAGTGTCACGAATTGACTCTTCGTTTGCTTCTTCTCTCAGCTCATCTAGCAATTCGACAAGCTGCGACCACAACCACGCAAAGGTTCGCTTGTTGCTACCTGGATTGGAGTCTTTGATCTTGTCGACTGCTCTGGAAAGAAGCCTGCAGTGCTTGAGCTTGGAGTATAACCAGCTAAACAAGGTAGACTCAGCGGGCCATGCTTCGGGACTGAAACCGTTCAAACAAAACTCAACCTTTTCTCTAAAGGCTTGCAGTTGTTGTTGGCTGAAGCCTTCGAGCTGGATGGCTAAGAGTGTCTGCTGGGAGACTGTCGCCCCCCTGATCCGGTCTACCCGAAACCTTCGGCTGAGCATTGCCAACAGCGCACGCCCGGAAGGCTGCACGCCTAACGCATGTGCTCGCTCGGTGAACGCCTGGGCAGCGACTCCGTAGTCTCCCTTGAGGTGTTTTGGATCTGTAAGCTGCGCAGCCAGGAATGCATCAAGGCGGGGAAGGCCGTCAGACGTGACCTGCAGATTGCGCATCTGTCGGTCTCCTATGGCTGGATCAAGGGCGACCTGGAGCCATCTCAGTATCCTGGCGTTCCCACTCTTGTCTATGCTGCTGAACGATGTCAAAACGCCGTTCCTCCATGCTCGATATCCCGCGGCTGTCGAAGGAAGTGCAGGGATTTTCAGGTCTCGAAGATCTTTGTTGTGGTAAGTATCCTGCTCATAGTCTACTTCTTCTTCCCCCGTTGCATCGGTGACATCAATGATGGGGTCATCTTCCCTCTCCTCTTCCTCCTCACCTTCCTCGTGTTCGGACCCGATGTCGTAGTGCATCGGAGGGTCTGGGGGATGCACGACTGAAGGAGGTTTGGGAGTGGAGAAGACGTTGAAGGGATTGTCACTCGAAGAACCCTTCTTGGATCTAGACGGAGCCGGCAAACCAACACCGGTGAAAACTGGCAACCTGGGTGCGCAGAAGCATCCAAACCGATTTGGAACAGGCGCAGCAGCCACACCAGCAGATCTTTGACCTTGAGCCGCTGAGACCTTTGGACTCTTATGCTTAGGGGAGGGTGTCCCGTTTCGGAGCCCCGAACCTTTCGCTTTGCTTTTAGGCTTGGATGCTTTGGGACTGACGATTTCTCGCAACTCCTTCATTGTCTCACCAACACTTGCAGCCAAGGCCTTGAGGGCTTCACTGATCTCCGTGCCATTTTGGTCCTGAGCCCTTGAGGCCTGCGACACTCGCTCTGCGTGAAGGTGGGATGTGTCGGCTTGGGACTGTTGTTGAGCTTTGATGCTTTGCATCTCAGCTTGGATCATCGCAATCCGCTGCATCATTTCTTCCTGCTGCTCCTCAAGCTCACGATTCCTAGCCTGAAGTGAGGCAATGGTTTCGTTTGCTTGTGCAAGATGCTGACCGGCTTGTTCTGAAACACTCTGGACCTGTCTCTCAGCTTCAGCCCTAACGCGCTCTGCATACTCTTGTGCGTGCTGCATGGCTTCATGTTGAGCAGAAGTGACAGCGCTCTGAACATATGCCTGAGCCTCACTCTTTGCAACCTGCACGTATGCCTGAGCTTCATGCTGAACGTTCTGGGCAAACACCTGAGCGTCCTGTTGAATGTTTTGTGCTTGCGCTTGTGCCAGCTGTGCAGCAGCAACGGCCTGAGAATGTGTTCGGGAATCAACCCCATGAAGATGCAATTCCTGACGACTCTGATGCAGGTGCAACTCTGGGGCAATGCGCTGAACATGCTGATGCAAGTGCACATCCGGGGTGGTTGTCCCATCGCCCGGTGCAAGCGAAACAGGTTGACTTGCTGGTGCAGGACTTGCAACTTCACATGCATAAGCTGGCGGAGGCAACAAAGCTTGCATCCTAGCGGAGGAAGAGCGATTTCGGGAACTAGCTAAGGCATAGGGTTGAGAGGACCTTCCCCTTCCGGTTGAAACGGCTCTTACGGGAGTGGAATCACTACTGCTCTCTCCTACCCTTGCTTCTTGTGCCCTTACAGCACTGAGTGCCCGCGCCTGTGGTGTAGGCGGCGTGCTGGAAGTGGACACCTGGAGCGAGGAATCAGTAGTTTCGGGACTCATCGCCATGGTGCCAGGCAATAGAAACCCCAGGTTCCCCTGAAGGTCAGCAGCTCTCTTTTAGCGTTTTACAGGGACCGCAGCCACAACAGCACAGTGGGCACGAGATCAGTCAGCCACGTATTCGGCGATACCAAAATACCGTGAACACCATACGCCTCGACGTCCCGCACGATGTCTGATCTGTCATCCAAATGACACGCAAAGTGATCCGACCGCCGGTCCATCAAACGCTTAATGAAGGCTCCTTTTCCAGGACGGCCCGTTGGAGAGCTAGTGATGTAGACTGGCACGCCCGGAAGCTCCGAAGCCATCGACTGACGCGTTTCTTTGGCCCGTTCTGTCCCAGAGTAACTCGTGCAAATAAACTTCAGCTTCACGTGGCTCGGACGCTCTGCGTTCAAACGGTCCAAAAAATCTCGGCTGTCCTGAAAGTGGATGTTGAGCACCCCGCTGAAATCCAATGAAATCAGGACAGGGATGTCCTCACGCACTTCGACCACTTCCAAAGGTGCAACACGCGGCGCGGCAGAAGAAGAAGATGAGAGCGCCTGATTATGCTCTCTCCACTCTTCAGTAGTCCACCGGTTTATGGCTTCTCTATCTGAGTGTTGTCCCAATTCAACCTGTACCCTGAACGAATCCGCTATGGTTGGATACTCTCTTTCGTCCAACTCCCAGTCCTGCGGTGGTCTGGACTCGGGTCGGGCCTTTGCTTTGGGACGATACACAAGAAGATCTGCTGCAGCCTCCGGTGCACGTGACGGACCTGGTGTTCGGGGCAAGGTACTTGCCTTGGGAGGAACCGGAGTTCTATTACCCTTATGTTTAGGTCGTGCCCTAGGAGGTGCAGGGGTTCGATCACCCTTATGTTTCGGTCGCGGTCTAGGAGGTACCGGAGTTTGGTCAGAACCCTCAACCAAGGAACGAGGCGGAGATCTGGAACGCACTGCGACAGGAGGAGTCCTCGGAGCCGGTATCTCAGGCTCCGGCGAAGGTGCCTGAAGCACTCCTCTGACCTCTTCCAGGGTATCCTCGACGAACGTAGCGTAAGGATGATATGGCAATGCCTCCGTGCCCTCGAGCTCTCTTTCTCGAGTTCGGACCAGCCGTATGGCCCCAGACTGTTGCTGAGTACCGATGAGAAGCTGCACCAGCGCACGGATGACCACCAAGAGGACAGCTTTCCTCCGACGGAACTCAGACGAGCCTTTGACCGCAGGCGAGTTCGTGGCCCTGGAAAAAGCAGCAGTCACACGCTCCACAAAGGACTCTTCAGAGGTCACGCGTTCCCACGCCTGCAAAAAATCGTTCCAACCCATGGTACCAGAGACAATTGCACAGCCTGATTCGGGCGGCGACCCCTCTAAGCCTAATTCGGGCGGCGACCCCAACAAGCCTAGAAAGTGGCCAGAAGAATGTGTGCAGAGTGCCTGAGCTTGACTACCTTGCCGGGATTCCTCAGATGGGATATTGGGGCAATGCAGGTCTTTCAACTAACGACACGCACTCAACCGGCTGTCTGAGCCAATGCACACGGATGAGAGTGGGGAAGACCCGCGACTCTCTTTGCTTTGACCCTGAAACCTCTTAGGGATTGGGACTTTGTCCGATGTTGCGTTCACAGTGCGTGGTCAAGCCGACGGCACTGTGGGTTTGCTGTTGGCGGAGTGATGGGCTTAGTCTCAACCCGAAGGGAGACCACAAACCACGCGAAGATCGAAGTCTGAACTGAACCTGCTGTTTGGGCAGTTCGAGGCGAAGCACACGGTGATGCAGTGATGCTTCGTCAGACGCCTAGGGTACCCACAAGGCCTAGCCTCCCTAAACCGTGCACGGGTTCACAGGAGAGGGTACAAAGGCAAGATGTTCAGGAATGTTTGAAGTGAAGTCCGAAAGTCAGAACCAACCAGGGCAAGAGGGGCGAGCACCTCGACACTGCAGCGGAGATGCGCAGCCACACGATGTACCTGGATGTCACGGAAAGTATTGAGGCAATCTAGGGACCCACCTATCGTCGGCGTACGTTAAAGCACGGACAAGGACCCTAAGCTGCCAGTCAAACGATACCTCTCTGTAGTGATTAGCAAGAAGATTACTCACGAACCTTCTCCACCAATTTAGCGGATGAGCAATCAACAAACGCGTGATGCGTTTCTCACGCAAGGCCTTAATGAAATGAACCCAAATGTGGAGGTGTGTTGCGTAATGCTCTTCCGGCTCAGTGCTTTGCATGCACGATCGAAGATTTCGAGATATGGAATGCCACGTGGAAAGCCCAACGGTGGCTTGCAGGTGAAGTGAATGCAATTGCTGAGCCTGGCTCTGGCTCGACACAATGCTGGATGTGAAGTATGAATGAGGCAGGGCCAGCGGCTCCTGTCGCGCAATTTCAAGCACACTCTCAAGGCAGGTGTGCGGTTATGGAGGGGGCACTATGGCGGCGCGCGGCTTTGCCTACGTTCCTACCAAAGTGACCACGTAGCTTGAGGCTGTTAACCAGTTAAGTACAACAAAGGTACTTAAGACAAGGAAAGACGCACAACGGGCACGCCTATTTTCCTTGAGCCAAAATACAATCAGTCATCCGAATCTGCTCTCCTAACCCTACTTGGTATGTACAGCTAAACGGTGGTTTGGGGCCAGTTTAGTTAACTGCCTGTTAGACTCTCTTTTAGGAGTTCGGGCGATGAGTTGTCAGCCTGGTTTTTGACAAACAGTTCCCCTCTCGCTTTTGAACCCAGACTCGGACCAAGCTTGCTGGAAACCCAAAACCCTATTCAGCGCCAGGGCCCGGGCCAGGATCATGCCGGTCACGATGGCCACCCAGCCGGCCAGCAGGTACGAGACGTCTACGCCACGGAGCCGCCACAAGCAGCTCGAGTCCACAGCGGCCACGTACCTCCAATTATCTCCAATTGAGCTTTTAGGGTTTATAGGGCTGAGGGTATTCAACTCAGGCTTTGGGGCTAAGGGCTGGAATGTGGCCGATCTGCAGTGTGCAAAGATTCGGATGCAGACAGGCTGCCAGAGCATGGGGATCTCATCAGCAAGCTGCATGGGATAACGCAGGGTGGCGTGGAAGAGCATGCTGCCCAAGGCAATGGCCACCTCCAGCCATCCGATGACGGTGTTGTCAGGAGTTGCCTGTGCATGGAAGCAAGAGCCTGGTGAGACGAAAGCCAGCATGCCTGCAACAAGAACCAGGACGTAAGTTGGAAACTGGTCATTTGACCAAGGCCACCAATCACCCGGATGGGGCTACGCTGGGGCTACGTAGAGCAAGGCTGCTCAGAGTAAAGCCACGAAGAGTTCAAAAGGGAGCCTCGTGCGTTGCCAGGAACATCAGCGGAAGGAGGACCATGACCACACAGGACGCCGTATTCACAGGCTCGGCGATCCAATCCACGAGCTGATAGTCCTGCAAACCGAGAGCATTGGCATGATCAAGTCGGAGTATGCACGTGGCTCTGCAACAGGAGAGAACGACGCAAACCCACACTCTGTCGGCAAAGAGGGAAGGCAGCATCTTTTTCCCCTCCATCCCAGAAATCAATCCCAAGGTGAACATAGAGGCATGCGATAACCTCCTAGACCTACACACCCTACGACACTTCCTAAATTCTACATCCTAAGCTCTAGAAAAGCCCCTGAACCCCATAAAGCCCTGACAACCAGCTCCAGCTCGCACCAGTTGAACTCGGCATCGGGTTGGCCCCAGTAGCCCGCACGGCTAGCAGAGCTCTTCTTGATTTCTTCAGGGATCCTCGGATTCGGGGTTGATAGGCGCAGGATTTAGAGTTCAGGGGCGTCAATTTATAGAGCTTAGGAAATTTGCCATTCGGAGTTGAGGGTTAAAAGTTTGGAGCTTGAAACTTTCAATGGGTTTAGGGCCTTCAGAGCCAGAAACTGCAGGGATCATAAGGCTTGTGTGTAGATTGGGCCAGGCCTAGGGAACCTCGAAACCGTTTCGTGCTGAGTTCTAGTGCCTGGTCACATCACACGCCAAGCTGCGCAAAGAAGTAGCAAGTTGATGTGAAGCACATCAGCGTCGCCAAGGCAGTGGCCACGATCCATGGTCGCATTTTCGATGAGACTCTTGCGTGAAACTGCTACCGGCCAAAAAGATGCTGAAACTAGGGTTCCTAGGCGTACATGCAGAGCACGGCATGCCTGAAATCCACATCCTCGCGTCTGAGCCGCGACAGCAGCAGTGCCATGGCGGATCCACGCCCCTATCGTGATGGGAGAACCCATAGAACCCCGTCCCTGAAGTGTTCAGATGTAGCCCGGAGCCATTTCCGGAGCATGTGAACTGGACGGCACAGCAAGTGGTAGGCATTCCTTCGCTCATCGCCCACTGCTCCGAAGGGTTTCTGAGGCACATATTTCCGGCTTGTGCTTCCCTTGCTCATGAGGATGGTCGAAGAGAGCGCGGAAGAACCTCTCACCTTCTGCAGCTGCAGCTGGCGAGGCGGCTGCACCTTCTCCACGGTTCGCCAACACCGGACCCCTGTCCGAGCCTCCTCTCGACCAGCTCCAACGCCTTCTGAAGATGCGATGGATAGTGCCTGCAGAAAACCGCTGTCTGAAGCCGGGAGGTTCTGGCAATGCGATGGAGGCCGCCGGGCTCAGTACAAGTTCGGCCTTTGCCTCCCACAGTACTCCCAATGATCTTCCATCTCGGCATGGCATCGGCATGGTCCCGCATCGAAGTTGCACACCAGGCGTTGGGAAGGCTTCGCGCTGAGTTGCGACGGTCCGGTCGCGGTACCACAACCTGGACGTTACAGCGCTACGCTCTCAGCGGCTCCTCAACGAACACGCGAAGGCACACGGGAGAGAGGGGGGGGGTGGGCCCCTCCGCCCACCACTCAGTCACAGTCTCTCCCGCAGCCGGAGGCTCTGGAGCTCCTTGAGCCGCTGCAGAAAGGGCGCCTCGAAGTCCAGGCGCTGAAAGGAGGCCTGCTCTGCTCCACTCTGCACTTCCGGGTAGCTGACGCCCCCACAAATCGAACGCGAAAAGCCTACCACAAAGCCTACAAAAGGCGTGTTTGGCCCTTGGGTTGTGGGGGCGGGGAGGGAGGGGGGCCTGAGGGTTCAGCTCAGGGCCCATAACCCTTACAGAGCTACCATCACATAGAGACCCACAGAGACCCTAAACCCTCTGCACAAGCCTAACATCGGAGTACTTTACGAATAGCATTCCCTTCCGGCCCCGATACTAACCCCCCAAAACCCTACTCTAATTATTTAGGTCCCTAAGGTTCTAATTACTAAGGCCCAATATTCGGTCAAACCTGAACTGCGAGGGGTGATGGATGGTGATGGCCTCCCTGCCTCGAGGGCCGCTGCCTCCGCGCCAGACAGACCCAGAGCCGGCAGAAAGCGGGACACCTGAATGAAACAGGGACGGGGTTTAGGCTTCCGGGTGTAGGGTTTCGGTTAGCCCTGGAAGGCTCGTGGGTTGTTAACATATTGAAGCTGCCCGCATGGCAACCTATGAAATGAACCTTCAAGTACCTTGGGGACCTAAAAATGGGATCATATACCCCGTGCCCCCAAAATTTTTGCAAATACTTATAGGGTACCATGAGCCATGAACCCTTCTAGGGTTCATGGCTCCCCAAGGTAGGACAGGCTTCGGGGCTTTGGGGTACTGGTGTATCGGCTGTTCCCGCCTCCCCAAGGAGCCCATGGTGCTTAAACCGGAACTCTGCAAAGGCCCCGCACCTGGGCAACGCAGCACGGAAGGAAGCAGACTGGGAGCATCAGGGTTCAGGGTTTAGGGTTTAGGTTTGGAGGGGTTTAAGGGCCTTTAGGAGGCTGTTGGATTCGGGGAGAGGGAGACAAAGGGTGATCTGTCAAGCCACACGTCCACAACGTCCTTCCCACTCATGAACTTCACCTGGAACAGCAGGACAGATTGCCCAAGGGCTCTGAGCACATACCGGAGGGTAAGTCGCTCCTAAAGTACGTACATCTGTTGAGGACCCCCCAAAGGGCCCCCCCCCAAAAAAAAGAATAACTTCCTCCTAAGCCAGTATGGAACTCTTGTTTTTTGTCTGACAATGGAACCGCGGGTCCTCGGCAATCGCAACAACCCAATCTCCTCAAGCGTAGAACCCGGCTAGACCCCATCCATATTCAGGCCTAACTAACCGTGTGTATATATATACATGAATATATGAACATATAGACATACACGCAAGCTGCGCAAAGAAGCGTGTCTCCCAAGTCTGCATGCGCAGTTGCAACCTGTCCTCACGCGCGCACAGCTACACGTGGAGTACGAATGTATACATTCAGTACGCATGTAAATATTCTACTTAGCACACGTTTCAGTATGCAAGAATGTATGGATTCATATACATATATCATATATACATATTATGTCAGCGCTTCTGTAGAGCTATTGAAGTATTTGGCAAAGTAGCTGTGACCACAGCTCCAGTCGTCCTCTGCCGCCGAGCTGCGTTGCGGGCCAGGTGGGGCGCCGCTGTGCCAAAGAGGCGCTGGTGGTCTATCCCGGCCTCCCAAGATTTCAGGTCTGCCTAGCTCTTCACCTTCCAAACGAAGGATCCACATACCAAACGTCACAATACTTCAGGCATGTCCCCCTTTCTATTCAGGTTTTAAAAAGGTTACTCTGGTTGCGGCCACTCGGAACGACCAGGGGTTGAAAGTCTGGGGGCGGGGAATTTTCGGGGTGAGGACTTTGGGGAGGGCTTCAAAGGTCGAAACTAAGCGTCAACCGCTTCGATGCCCCACCGTACGGGCGCATGTCTTGTACCCCAAATCCCCAAACCCCCCAAGGGCCCCTGGATGGGCGTGGCCTCTGCTGCTGCAGTGACGAGCATCCTTGTTTTGGGTTTAGGGTTTGCAGGACACCTTGGGGGGGAGGGGGTTCTTGGGTGTTGCAGAGCGTAGGGAAGCAGCCCTCTGGAAGCCTGTCCCCCTTCCTCAACCACTATGCAACTTGGCGAAACCTGCCTTGTAGACCCAGGATAGCCCCAACCCTAAAACCTGAACCCTAGAGTCCGTAAACTTCCTAAAAAACTGCTGGCCCAGCGGCCGCCAGGCAGACCATGGCACCGTCTCCCTTAATCGCCAGTCGTTCACGGCCTCGGCATGGACGTCAAAGGGTTTGGGATTGAGGCCAGGGGTGTCTCCAGACTTCCAACTGGCCGCATTGCCTCGTCCGCTGCAGCACGGATGAAGTCGTCACCACCTGCGGAAGATGCGAGATGATCTGAGATGTCACGGAGCCCCAAACCCTAAAAAAACATAACTCACCATTCCCTACCCCCACTCCCGGGTCGAGTGTGCAAATTATCAGGAGCAGATCGGGAATTTTATAGTGATTGCTACTGGGATCCAGTCCGCCTGCCAGGCCAGCGCCCGCGAAACAGAAGTAGTTCAGAGCGGCGGCAAGCTCGAAGGTATTGAGGTTTTGGTAGTTGGTTTGCAAATATTGCTGGCAGTACTGTGACAGCAGGACGCTGGGGAAGTCCACCTTTCGGAAGGCCAAGCAAACCTGCGCCAAGTCTCGACCCGGCAGCTTTCCAGGCTCCATCGTCGACACGTGCTCCGCCGCGCGGCGCCAGAAGCGCGCGTCGCGCCAGGGGTGCAGCGCCGCCCGGCGGACGGCTCGAACGAGGCCATCACCGTGCAGGTTCCGGAGGTCCACGTAGGGTGGAAGACACCGGGGCGCCTCGGAGTCTACCGGAGCGAAGGCAACGCAAAGGGTGACGATGGAAACAAGCCCACCTGTGCCATCAACGTGAACCCATGTGCCTTCTCAAAGATGTAGAGCTGAAGGAAGCGCTCGGCTGGGGCAGCCATGTCGGTAGCGGGGGAAGCCGGCATATAACGGTTGCAGTAAATCATGGTTCTTCCGTTTCCTGACCGATCCTCCATGAAAGATGCATTAGCCACCAGTTCTGGATACACAGAAAAGTCGAGAAGTGCTCTACACTCTACACTGTACATCCAATTTCCACCCTCCATCCTGAGCTGAGCTGCTGCGCATGTCAAAGCCCAGTTCGCCCCCTCTGCATGGAGCTGCGCGCACACGCTCTCTCTCCCCTTCTTCCTTCCTTGCTTCCTTCCTTCTTGTGCACTTGACCAGCCGCCCCGGAGGGCGGCTCTGTTTCTTTCCTTATTTCATGGGGCTTGAGTGGACGCAACCCTTCTCTCCTTCTCTCTCTTCTCGCTCTCTCTTGCTCGTGATCCATGCGTGTGCGTGCATGGGCTCTGGATGAGGCCTAAGTCTCTGCCTACGATTAGAATCCGTGCTGACACCTTGCAGCTGCACCGAGAGGAAGGGCGTGCACCTCAGACCGCTGCCCATGATGGGCGGATGTTGGTACCTGGGGCACCAGGCGGATGATTTCTGAACAACTTGTTGCGGTGCTGACCGGAAACGGCGCCATCACTTCAGCGCTTTGTCAGGCTTTGTCTGCCAGCAAGGCTCCACCCCACATTCAGTAGGAGCTGAGGGTGTAATATTTCAAGCATGGAACAAGCTGAAGGCCAGCGCTGCTTTTGCTCAGCTTTGCAGTAGGAGGTCAATCTCTGCCATTCCTTGCGCGGTAACCCCATGTAAACCAAGGACTGACGACATTGCTAAATCCTTGGTTTTGCTGGCCTCGCGGATATAGAGGGGTTGGGGGGTGGGGGTTGTGGTACACCATAGACCTTCTGCGGAGCTGCCGCTCGGACGTCTTGCGCCTCGCCCACCCGCGCGCCCTTGCGCGCAAAAGGAACTACTAAAATTTGGGCGAGGGTCCACGCTCGGACAGGCTCGATGCCCAAACGACTCCGAGCAGGCCTGCGCACTGACCCACTGTGGCGAATATCGTCGGATGACTTCAGATTTCACTTGGCCTTTCCCCCTACATGGGCGGGCTATGGTTCGAGATTGGAAGGCCTAATAGCCCATGCTCCTTCTCTTGCGCAGGCGGAGTCCCAGCCGCGGGAGGAAGCTACACCCAAGAAACCCGAAAGTTACCACGGTTTCGGGTTTAGGGTTCAGGGTTTAGGGTTTAGGGTGAGCAGCCACTGAGGGTCAGAGCTTTTCACAGCTTCGCCCTAAAGGGCTTTCGCTTGTCGTGCTCGTAGAGCTCGATCTGGAAGAGCGGTGACTCTTTCCTGGAGACGGAACTGGGCTCTCGCTAAGGAACGTCAAGTCTCCATAACAAAGACATCACACTATATTTGCTAGCGTAAGAAACCCCCCCAACCAATAAAAACAATATTCTTCTAAGGGCAATGTAGGGATTACAAATTATAAATGTCAAATAATATATTGGGGTTCTTAAGTTCTTAAGATACTCTTCTAAGGGCAATATTTATGGGGATTACAACTATCATATAATATATTGGGGTTCTTAAGTTCTTAAGATACTGCACTAAGGGCAATATAGGGATTATAACTATCATATACTATATTGGGGTTCTTCAGTTCCTACGCAAATCGTGGTAGCATGGTGCGCAGTCCTCTGGTACGACAGCTCCAGCCTGCCCGCTGTGCGCCAGTGCACCTTGGGCTTGGACCCTTAAGCCTGGGTGGGTTTAGGGTTTAGGGTTTAGGGTTCAGGGTTCAGGGTTCAGGGTTCAGGGTTTAGGGTTTAGGGTTTAAAATAGGTTTAGGGTTTAGGGTTTAGGGGGGCTTAGGGTTTCCCTTAACAATCCCCCTTATACTAACAGTCCTTATTAGGGATAATAACCGGGTTTACCATGATCCCTATTCAGGACTGTTAGTATAGGGGGGAACATCCCGAGGTTTCCCTCAATCTGGCTGGGTCGTAGGGCTTGGGGTTGAGGATTTGATGTTTAGGGTTGGGGGGGGTCCCCGTAAAACTTGGACTTCGAAGGTAAAACCTCTTTCCACGTCAGCCCCACAGGCCAACTTCCTGAGCCTTCGAACTTAAGTTTTGTGACCCTTGGCTATTTACCCTAAACCCTGAACCCTAAACACTAAACACTAAACCCTAAAAAACAAAAGGCTGTCGACTGCTCGATGCTGGCCTTGAGCACAGGAAGAGTCTTTATCGACGTAGCTCAACAACTCATAACATACTCCTGTACCTGAGTCGTGGCCGCCTGCTCAGCGTAGCCAGCCTCTGAGCGCCATAAACCCTTGCAGCCCTAAACTCCAAAAGCCCGAACAAAAACCCTAAACCCTATTCTAAAGAACCGTAGAAACCCCAAGCCACAAAACCCTCAAACCCTTAAAACAAAAAACAAAAAAAACCTAAGCGCCCCTCGGGCTGCCTCGTCTGGGCCATCCGCCCAGCGCAGGTTCCGGGCCCTGGGGCTTCTTGGGAGGGATTCCGGGCCCTGGGGCTTCTTGGGAGGGTCCGAAGTCCAAGGGTCCCACAATAGATTCGATAGGGAAACCAGCAACCAACAAATAAACCTCTCAAGAAAGGGAGTGACGGCTCATGAAGCCGGTTGTGAAGACTGGGGGATGTGGGTGGGTCTGGCTATATCCTGTAGCTGGCAGGAGCTTATCTGGGGTGCTTGTGGCTCTGCTTATACTTGGAGGTTCAGGGATAGCTACAAGTGGGGTTGCAAGTAGGGTAAATATGCTTCGAACAGGTTACAACCTTATGTAGGGTACTTGTAACCCTACTTATAGCTACCCATGAACCTCCAAGTACCTACCGATGATCCTTCAAGCGGGGTTTTCAGCCATCGGGCTTGAGGACGGGACTCACCTCTTACCCGGAACGACACGCCCGACAGATCCCGCCCCACAAGGAACCGAGCCTGAATTCCTTGACTTTCAATACTTCCCTGCGCGGTCCTAGGCCCTATGCCGGTTTAGGGTTTAGGGTTTAGGGTTTAGGGTTTAGGGTTGAGGGTTTAGGGTTTAGGGTTTAGGGTTTAGGGTTTAGGGTTTAGGGTTTAGGGTTTAGGGTTTAGGGTTTAGGGTTTAGGGTTTAGGGTTTAGGGGCCCTCCGCATCATAAGACTCGAATAGCCGACAGCCCCGAGCGCGCGGCGCAACGAAGGCAGCAGGCAGGCAGCTATCTTGGGAGCCTGCAGTACAGAGGGGAGACCCTAAACCCTAAACCCTAAACCCTAAACCCTGAACCCTGAACCCTGAACCCTCAACCCTAAACCCTAAACCCCCAGAAGCCGGCACTCGACTGCCGGCCTCCTAGGCCGCCGTGAAGTTGCATAGCTCGGTCCACCACGCGCTGCGTCCTCCGCGGTCCCCCCCCGAACCCCAAACCCCAAACCCCAAACCCCAAACCCCTAAACCCTAACCCCTAAACCCTAAACTGTATGACCCTTCATCCTATGTACACCCAAGACCTGCAACCCATTCATCAACCCTCATCCTACACCAGCCCTCAGTTCACGTCGGGGTGCATGAGGAGACTGTGTTTTGGGGGGTTCCGGTTGGGTCTTCTTGGTCCCTGGAACTGGTATGTGGTTTAGGGCTGTTGAATGTTAGGATTGTTCGGGTTTAGGCACCCCCCCATACGCTGGTCATCCATAGTTAGACCCACGCCATCATCAGGACTCCCCAATGCCTCTAAACTCTAAACTGAGAAAGGCTAAAACCCTCAAGCCCCAAACCCTACATCCCAAAAACAACGAAACCCTAAAAACACTCAGCTGCCCCTCGAACCACTCAAACCCCCGCCCCCCCGCCCCCAACAAAAACAGAAATGAAACCCTGTAGGCGAGGCTGAGCGCGCAGCATAGCGGGCACGACAGCCTTGACCAGGCCTCAAGTACTTTTTAGCCACTTCCGGCACCCTTTTTTGTTTTTGGTTTCATTTTCTGGGGGGGCTTTTCTTTGCTTGTGGGGGGGGGGGGGGTAGTAATCAGGAGTGGCAATCAGGAGTGGTTCAGGGATTCTGAACGGTAGTTGACTTTCAGTGATTTTACTTACGAGCCATGGACTTGGTCCTCATAAACCAGGAAACTGCAGCGCAAAGTGGGTGGTCTACTGGGTTCAAAGGCAGAGTGTTCTAGTTTACGTAGTGGTTTAGAGTTCGGGCTTTGGGGCGGCTTATTAGGGGGGGGGGTGTAGCCTGACGACCCTCCCTCCTCCCTGGCAGTAAACCCCCTACTTTGACACGAAACTGCGATCCCCTGCACCACGATCCGAGCCACCGACTCAATAGCTTGCGGGTGTAGTGATCCCGGTTGCCGAGCCTTCTGCTCGAGAATCGAATGTTTGGTAAGATCATACTCATGGTTGCACATATTATTCTTGTACGTCTTCTGATTGCTTATAGTATAGTTGTATCTGTGTCTATGTTTGCCGCTCCAGGAAGCGACAGGCTGTGAATCGGGAACGATAGTAGAATGTCACGCACGGCCTGTCCATCCGGTCTGCGGCCTCTCTCACCAACAGCCGCGCCTGGGATGAGCACTCAAGCAGGACCGTTTGAGCCTTCAGGGGCTTTAGGGGCTCAGGGTTTTAGGGTTTGTAGGGCTTTAGGCTTTAGGGTTCAGGGCTCAGGGCTTGCAGGGCAAGCCTGCAAGTCACTGGAAGTCTGGAAGGAACGTCCACTGACTCCAGTGTGATACTCAGGTCGCAGAGGTCTTCATGACGATGATCAGAACTCGTGGCTCGCGACTGCGTTCCCCTGTTCAATTCATCTCTGGGGAAGCGACCTTCCTCAACCCTTTCTTTCTTTCGGGGGGCATAGTGGTACAGTAGGGATGGAGCCCTCCGCTATAGTGAACTAAGTGGTGCGCACGGACCCTTGCCCCCCATCTTGCTCTGCACGGGTCTTGCCACTCTTAACCAAGACACATCTCTGCGGCGTGGGTAAGCCATGCATGTCTAACTGTCTAACTGCTTGGTGAAAGCTCTGAATCTTCGAGCTAACTTTCAAATCCTGTAAAGATATTGTTAATAGTGGCTCGCGAACGCGGATGCGCAGTAAACTAGAAAATACCAAAATCTTTACATAAACGACTATTCAGATATTGCAAGTGCGTGTTCGCTCTCACTCACACAATAAAATAGTGTCATCCCGCGCTTGTTTAGTGCATTTCCTATTGCCCGGGAAATTTTAATACCAATTGCTAATATTAAGGGAGAAGAGAGTGCGTGAACGAAGAGAGCAAGTGAACGAAACCAGCTATTTACTTTCATAATCTTGTTAACTTGTGCACTTATAATTATTCATGCGTGCACGCGTTCACTTCACTCTCTTCACATCTTTCTCTGTTTTGATTCCAACCCGCGTAAATCATGTCGTACAAGTACTGCAGAAACTGCCATGACTTGAACACCTGAGTCTCAACAAAGGAGCAATGGAAGTCTACCGGGTACCGAAGCACGGCTTGTTGCACGCAAGGTTTCGAGTACATGCGACTACGAGCCCCATCACGTCTCAAAAGGAGAACGGCGAAAGCGGGGCTCTTGTCACCGACCAATGGTGAAAAAAGGCTCCAGACACATCAAGGTCGAAGCATTCAGATCGTCAGAGAAGACCCATCACTACATTCATAACGATGCCAGCAAGGTCTGTACAGCCCAGCACCTCTTGGAGGATTGCCTGGAGTGGCTCGATGGAATCGGGGGCAAGCTTATCAAAGGTCCAGTCTTCCACCTCGCCGGCCACGTTCTTCTCAAGCGCATCAACGAGCCTGGAGTGATTCTTGGCGCAGATGAAGGACAGCACGATCAACGATGTGCCCACTTGTTCCCCCCACGGGCCCTCGTAGTTGGCATAAGCGGGGATGCTCGCCTTGAGGCGCTCCAGCATCCTCTTCTGATTCCCCTGCTTGAGCTCCAAAGTCACGGTCTCCGAATAGATGAGGAGGCTGATCACGTAGGCGGCTTGCGATCGCTCTTCCGGGGTCTTCAACGTGGGCAACTTTTCCTTCATCATCCCAAGAGCATCTTGGATTTCCTCAGGGCTGAGGCAACCGTTCTTGTCCTTGTCGAAGTTCTCGTTCAAGTACTTGCTGATCGCTTCGGTGTTCTTGATGGCATTTATGTTCAGGCACTTCAAGGCATGCCAAGTGTCTTTCCCGATTTTCACGCCCAACCTCATACGGAATGGCACTGCAAGATGTGGTACAACAAACTATCAGACAAACGCCTTGAACGCTCAAAACAGCTGATGGCAGTTCGAGGGGCTTGCTAATTGCAAAGCTCAGACCCGTCAAGGCAAGGCAGGAAAGCGTAATGGGATCTGCCATCTTTGCTTCCGCAAGCGGGCGGCGAATAGTTTTGGGCAGTATGCAGCTGCGGAAACATCGCGAACACACGTGAATACCTTCCACCGCTGCACAACAATGCGCGGCAGCATGTTGCCGCATTGCCACCCTTGTCCTGACCGAACGTATCCTTGCTGTGGACATCCGGCCATCCCCATACATCTAATCTTGAACTTGGTCGGTGAACGACAGTAACGAGGAGAGGGACCCAGCTTGGCAGCCCCCCTCAGGAGCCTGGTCGATCTCGGAACGGCACTCAGCAATCTGCTGCACCTGAGCGTGGCGACCGCGCATCCCAAGCCGCGCGACGGGGGGGCGGGGAGGAAGGCAGCAAGGCACCTACAAGGGCAAGTAGAAGCGAATCAATTGGCCAGTAACCCAGTTATTCAGCATTCAGGACTCCAGGGTCACATAAGGGATCAGAAGCTCAGGGATGGAGGCCCGGAGTTTCAAGAATCAGAACTTGAGGGCTTTGGGGGGGGGGGGGGGGGGAGTTTGGGAGGTTTTTGTGAGCCAAGAAAAACAGCAAAAACAGCAACCGGGTCCGCAACCACCGAGCCCATCTCGGCCAATTTTTGGCCGAAGGCCGTGCGTGCAGTTGCACGACCTCAGGGGGCATCATTCCAGAAGAAGCGACTCCACTTAATTTCACGCCAGCCCCCGAGCATCATGCCATCAATTTCAGAATGCTGCAGCAGATTGCGCGCAAACACTCTTTCGTGATGTTCAGCTTCTAAGGGATCCACAGTTGACAATTGCAGGATTCTGGGGTCTTACAGTTTAGGGCTCGGGGTGGAGTCGGACTGTAAGGTCCGCGCGGCACATGTGGCTTAGCGCCCGCTCGGCCTTCGACAACTTGCTAGTGCCTACAAGGGGGGGTGGGGAAGTGCATATAGATACTGCCACAAAGGGTATGTGTTGAAAATGGTCTACTGTGTGAATGGTCTACTGTGTGAAAAAGGGCCCCTGATCCCCCCTACGTGACCTGAGGCTTCAGGTTTGTTTAGGTTTGGTGTCCCGGCTTTAGGTCCCCTACAGGGGTCTTTAAGGTTTTGGGATTGACGCCGGTAAAAGGCAAGTATTCTCCAATGGGATCCGTAAACACCGGGGTGGGGGGGAGGGAGTGGAGGGAGGGGGGAGGGGGGGGGGGGGAGGGGGGGGGGGGGGGAGGGGGGGCCATCAGCGTGTTTTGTGTGTGTGTGTGTACACGATGGTCACTGCCCGCCCCTGCCCACAAAGCGGCCTGCCCAATCATCCGCATGCAGTGATGAATACCTTGCGTGACAGCGCAAAGCCCCCAGACAATGGGCAAATGGTGATCCAGGCATGTGTAGTCAATCTCCCCGAAAACATATGAAGGCCTGCAAACCTTAGCAGTTACTACACCTAAAGCCCTCAAGCAAAAATCCCCTGCAGCAGGGGTGTAGGTGGTTAATAGGGCTGAGGGTCCTCCATAATCCATAATAATCATCAGAATTATAAGCAGAACCGGTATGATCATTATGGTCATAGTGATAATAATGATAATACGTATAATACTGACAATACTGGTAATCATGAGAATAATGAGAGTAACGAGAATAACTCATGGTAAGAATGAAAACCATGATAATGATAATGATTCGCATAGGAATGATAATGATCATGATGATAATAATGATAATGGTGATAATAATGATAGCAATGATATTAATCACTGTGACGGGAAACCGCGACTGCGGAAAACCACGGGACGGTATGACCGGGTATGACCGGGTATGACCGGGTATGACCGGGTATGCCCGGGTATGACCGGGTATGCCCGGGTATGCCCGGGTATGACCGGGTATGCCCGGGTATGACCGGGTATGACCGGGTATGACCGGGTATGCCCGGGTATGCCCGGGTATGACCGGGTATGCCCGGGTATGACCGGGTATGCCCGGGTATGACCGGGTATGCCCGGGTATGCCCGGGTATGACCGGGTATGACCGGGTATGCCCGGGTATGACCGGGTATGACCAGGTATGACCGGGTATGACCGGGTATGACCGGGTATGACCGGGTATGCCCGGGCATGCCCGGGTATGACCGGGTATGACCGGGTATGACCGGGTATGACCGGGTATGACCGGGTATGACCGGGTATGACCGGGTATGACTCGGGCGTACTCGGGCGTACTCGGGCGTACTCGGGCGTACTCGGGCGTACTCGGACGTACTCGGGCGTACTCGGGCGTACTCGGGCGTACTCGGGCGTACTCGGGCGTACTCGGGCGTACTCGGGCGTACTCGGGCGTACTCGGGCGTACTCGGACGTACTCGCGCGTACTCGCACGTACTCGGGCGTACTCGGGCGTACTCGGGCGTACTCGGGCGTACTCGGGCGTACTCGGGCGTACTCGGGCGACTCGGGCGTACTCGGCCTGCAGTCGCGGAACAGGCACCCCCTCAAAGCCACTTTTCGGACCCCTTCTTTTGCCTCAAATGAGTACCCCCCCTACCCCCCCGCCCACCCCTCCCCCCCCTCACCCCCCCCCCGCCCCCCACAGCCCCCACAGAATATTGGTGAGCGGGTTTTAGACTCAACTGGTGTGAGCACGGCCGGGGATGCATTACACGAGCAGAAGAATCTAAGCTTGAACCTAAACCCTAAACCTTAAACCTTAAACCTTATAAGCCCGAAGCCCTCAATCCTAAACTAACCCTCAACCCTAAACCCCAAACCATAAACCATAAACCATAAACCATAAACCCGGAACCCTTTTTGCTTCAGGGCTCCTGTGGTAGCCCTAAACCCGGAACCCTAAACCCTAAACCCAACCCTTATTGCTTGGGGTCCAGCGCCTTGGGCACTGCGGAATCACCATGCTCACGCGGATGCGCTGGGCCGGGCCGAGGCGGGTCGCGTAGCGTTAAAATTAATGGCAATACTACACTAAGGATAAGACAACAGTGCAAATACTGATTCTTAAAGCAATGAAGATTATCAATATTGAGTCGAGTCACGGCCAGGACCGAGTCGGAGCTGGGCAATCTCAAAGCCGCGGCCCTGCACGCTGCACGCCCACTCAGGCCAGCGCGTTGGGGATGTAGAGTTAAAGAGACCCCTGCCGCCCCCCCCCCTCCCCCACCCCCCGTTGCAACGTCCGGGCGACCAGCACAGAGCCATTGGGGTATCATTTCTGGAAGGCCGGCATTCCGAGAGATGCGCATTTTTGCCATAACCCCCAAAGAACCTGATAAAGCCTAAGGCCCACATGCCCCAAAAGACCCCTAAACCCGCAAGCCCTCAGCCTCTCAGCCCCTGGCTTACCGGCCCTCCCGAAATCCAGCCCCCTACACCCTGTATCAAACCCTATGAAAACCCGATAGAAGAAGATTAGCCTTAAGTAAACCCCATAAGCCCTGCAAAAAGCCCTGTCAACCACACCGGCGCCTCGCCCCAAAGCATGTTGCTGGCGGGCACACGGACATCCTGTGCAGCTTTGTAGGAGCTTCGTGCCGGATCTGAGTGGGGAATTCGGTGCCCGCGATTAGGAGCCCCTGTAAAGTTTAGGGTTTAGGGCACTATAAGGTTGATAATTAGAGGGCCCATGGAATCCCTTTACAGGCTTATGTAGAGCTAATACAGGGTACCAAAGGCTAATTATGCAGCTCCTGTACTTCAGTTACGTTCGTTAGGGCCCCGTGAAGTTCTGTCCGGGCCTCAAACAAGATCTCCATGTGCCCTTTGGGGCAGTCATCGTCACCAAATGTCTCCATTGGGCGCACGAGTGTGATGCCAGGCGTGTCCTGGGCGGATCGCATGACAGTGACCTTTTGTCTTTGTTTGCAGGGATGTACCCCCCCGCATACGATGACAAACTACGATGGCAGGCAATGAATATGGTGACCATGACAGCAGCTGCTTGCTCCCTCTCTTCCGCCAGCCAGCGCTGGACAGCTGAGCAACATCAGAACGAAAGCCGAGAGGTGTGCAACATCCCACAGCCCAGACCGGACCAGACTTAAAAGCTCAAGCGCGCCGACACTGTGGCCGACGAGCAGCGCAGGCACCCGGGAAGTGCCCTACGATGCAGCAAGAGCGTCTACAAAACCACCGAAAGGCTCGCGTGACAGAGCTGCCCGCGGCATTGGAAGGCGATCACATTCAGCAAACTTTGACGGCACCCCGGTGGGGTGTTCATGCTCTCTGCGCGCATCCACTCATTGCTGTGCCGACTCGTCAGGCAGCCGCAAGCTTCTGAATGCAAAGGCTCAACTGCTACCTTCGCCGCGTGCAGTAGCAGCTGGCAGCCCCTTGCGGCCGAAAGGCAAACTTCAGGAAATGCGATCAAGCCTGCGCTTTTTGTCCGGCTTCCTGGCTGTCACCAACGTGTACTCACGACAGCAGGGAAACTCGTTGGCGTCTTGGTAGACGTGGCTGCGCACCCACGACGCTTCCAAGTGGCAGCCGCAGCTTTGAAAGCTTTCACTTAGCTTTGAAGGTGGCAAGAAGCTCTTGTAGCACCTAGACCCCCAAGGCACCCAGGAGCGAACGAAAAACATGTTTAGGATGCCCTCTCTTAACCGGAGTTCTGAAGAGGCTTTTTACGCGAATCTAAACCCCCTGCCCCCAAAACAAAACAAACCGCCACTCATCCTAGGCGCTGCCTGAGGGGCTCCGGGAGCCTTGGGCGCGGAATTCCAGATCCGGGACCCGGCGCCGCGTCTGCCAAGGCAGCCACGGCTATGGGGCAGCCGGGCGCCGTAACCGAAACCATCTCCTCTGTGTGACACAAGGAAAGCCTGTCGTTGGCTTTTGGGAGAGGGCATGATGATGGGACCTAACCCTCAAGGGAAAAACGCACAGAGAGACACAAGTGACACAAGGCAGTCGTCCTAGGCCCTAGGCTCCTGGGCAACGGCAAAGGGCGCAGATGCATGCTGCAAGGAGTAGAAGCACGACACCAGGTCGAAGACATCGGGCCGAAAGATGGCTCCAAGCTGCCCGAAATCGGCCCTCAAGAGGTCCAACTTGGCTCGGGCCCTCGCCAGTTTTAGGGACTCTGGGCTGATGTCGACGCAGCACAGGAAGGAAGCCCTCCGCCCTTGCAGCCAACGTGCGGCTTGGCAGTCGGATCCGGAGCCAACGTCGAGCACCAGAGGCATGCCGGGTGCATGTGTCAGCGCTGCTTCTAGGAAGCCCACATCTTCTTCCTTCGACTCGATGCGCCCAGAGAAGGCTGTCGAGGCTTCGGGTTCTGGCATGAGGCTCAACCTCAAGGCTGTTCAAGAGACAGGTGCTCCGGCATGCTGGCTGGACAAAAACAAAGGCCACTCGGTCGGGCTGAAGCCAACACTCCCAGCTTGAAACATCCCAAGATTCCTTGAACCATGAACCCTCACAGCCCTAACACCTCAAGCCTTAAAGTCGAAAACCATGCATCCATCCCCAAAACCTGAACTCCGAACTCGAAGCCCCAAAATTCCTGAAGCCTAAAATCTGAAACCCCAAGCCCCCAAATCTTAAAACCCTCAACAACCTTGCACACCCTGGCCCTAAAACTCTCAACCTTTTGAAGCCCCAAGGACCTATGGAAATGAGGGGTTCCTTATTGGGGTCCTTATTCTCATAAGGGAATCCTACTGTTTTGGGTCTTCAAGGGGCCCTTATTTGCGCAAGCCCCCATGTCCTGAGTCTCCGGCCATGGGCACCAGGATCTGCGACTGAGACCGGTAGGTGGCTGACTCTGCCGTCCCAGTCCTTCTAGGGCTCATTGGTGTGGAGGAGTGCCCGAAGCCCTAGACCTCAAAGAAGCTGTGGCCCAAAAATTGAGTCCGTCTTGACGGTTGAGCTTAGAGTCGTGGGGGAGTCAGGTTGTGAGGATTCGGGTCGCTGCGCGTGGCACGCTGCGCTTTCTGCTGCTACTTCTATCGTGGGGGGGCCGCAGCCGCAGCGCTCACACGCCCCGACTGTGAGGAACACACGGTGACTACACAAGCATATCCCAATCCCCCTCCCTTCCTCCCTCCCTCCCTTTCTTTCTTCTTGGGGCATGGGGGGGTCACCCCCCGCTCTCTCTCTCTCTCTCTCTCTCTCTCGTTTTTATCTCTCTCTCTCTCTCTCTTTCTCGTTCTTCTCTCTTTCTCTGTTTTGGTTCTCTGTCTCTCTCTCTCTCTCTCTCTCTGTTTCTCTGCTCTCCCTCTCTCTCCTCTCTCTATCTATCCATCTCTCTATCTCTCTCTCTGTCTCCAATCGCTAGGTCCCCCAGAGGGGAGCCGCCCCGGAGGGCGCAAGAGTCCAAGGTCTTGCGTCTGTTGCCTCGCTATATCTCTCTCCCTCTCTCTCTCTCTCTTTCTCTCTGTTCTCTCTCTCTTCTCTCTCTATCTCTCTCGTTTCTCTCTTCTTCTTATTATTCTTTTTCTTCTTCTTCTTCTTCTTCTTCTTCTTCTTCTTCTTCTTCTGCTGCCCAACGAAGAGGCCCCCCGGAGGGAAACCCCGGCCACGCTGGCCCGCTCTCTCTCTCTCTCTCTCGCTCTCTCGCCGGCCCGCGGCCGACCGGACAAAAAGACCTCCCTTTCTGGTATGTTTGTAAATGGATGAAGGATGTGCATTTTTCGTAAGCATTGGGTATGTTATGCTGATGTGCCTCTTAGTCTTTGGGGGTTGTTCTTGCGTGAGCATGCTTCTGCCGGTCCTGCCCATAAGAATCATGATCTTGCAGTCGACGTTCCTCAAGCTGCCATGGCATGCGCAGCTTCCAAAAGTGATAGTCTGTGCACTGCTAGGCCTACTGGGGCCACATGAGTCATGTGCAAGTCATCTTTACTGGAAGAATCAATACGAAACTCAGTAGACCCAGAGTTTTCTTCAGCTGTGCTGTCGAGCATCCCGGCCCCAGTGATCCAGTGCTTCCTGCCTCGGCTGGGCACGAGAGCGAGAGTAAGGAAAAAGGGAGGGAGGGGAGGGAATGATGCTTTGAGGCGACGCCACTGCAATCATCAAGCCTTCTCCAATGGTCAACTTAAAATTGAGATCGTGGTCCAGCAGGGGCAGTTGAATAGCTTGAACAAGCTGCATTACTCGTGGCCACAGCCGCAGAAGATGAATGCACAAGTGGCACACGTGGTAGCCGGTTGCTGAGAACGAGGCCATTGATCACCCAGTGGTCGCCGTCACGCATGATCATGGTCCTGCAAACAGAGGTGCTGAAAACTCCAAGTGGTCGAACCAAGACACCCACCAGTGTTTCCCCCGAAGCCGGACCAGTCCCATGGACCCTGCCCACACATCACCCTTATCGAGTTTCAGATTCCGCCCCGCACCGTCTTTGTTCCTGATTCCGAGTGGCCAACACTGCAAGAGTGCAATGCTTCCAACATGGCCTCACGCTTTTGGAACCCAAAACCCTCGGAGTGACAAGCCGACAACCGCCATCCTAAGGAAACTCCCAACTACGGCAGATCAACGTGAGGTGGAAAACGAGTCTTACGGGGCCAGTGTGTGCCGAGCTATCAGGCGGAGATTGCGCTCGATTCAGTCCTGATGTTCGTGGCATCGCTGCTGGCCACTGCTGGCTCTGTCATAGCCTTGCGCGCTCAGACGGTGCCGAAACATCCACGGGAGCGTTCGCGTGCTCCAGGCAGCATCTTCTGCACTGCTTAGGGCTCACGATTCAGAAAGGCCACCTGCATGGTTTCCGAGGGTTTCTGGCTGGGTCCCTCATGGGCCCCCAAAGCCAAAACCCGCTGCCAACTCTGACTCAAGAGCTCAGCTGCGCGCATAGCAAGACCGGATCTTTGCATCCAGCAGCGGCTCCTTATGAGCAGAGCTGGCCGAAGCAGCCTTCCCAATGATCAAAAGGATCATAAGAATCTGAGTAGTGCAAATAACGTTTGAAGACGAAGCAGCGTATGAATAAGAAGAAGACGAAGAAGAATGCTCATAATGATCATAACGCTAATGATGACGATGATAATATTTTCAGGAAACACAGCACGGCATTCCTCGAACCTGCCAACAGAGCGCCTAAGGCCACCCCTTTCTGTAGCTTCTGAAACCTCCAACCTTAGCCGTAGACTCCTCTTCATGGACAGCAAAGCTGGCCCCAAAAATGCAAAACACATGCGTCGGAGTGACCCCGATCTCACTGCTGATGCTCTCGAGAGGCACTTGTTCATGAAACCCCAGTGCGAACGCCCCTGAGTTCTGAAAAGCCCTAAACTAGCTAAGCCACTAAATGGTGCTGTTCTGTGTACACCTCTTCATAATCCCCCTGCAATTAAAAAAGAGTGCCCCCAAGGAGCCAAAGCCCTCCACTTAAATCTGGGCGGTTGGCAAGCCACTGCTTCTTCTGCTCCTCGGTGCCGAAGCGCGCCAGGACCTCTTCTTCAGTGATTCAGGGGAGGAGGCCTTATGAGGCCTTTGGTACTTAGTTGGCTTCCACCTCTTCCTTGTGCCCCAAACCCCCTTTGCCTGAACTCTACCAACCAGCCCTGGGTAAGCATCTGCAGAACTGACAAGCCACCCTAAACAGGGAGCGGTAGCCGTAGCCCTAACCTTTTTAAGAGCAGAGAGCAGAACTCTCTTCGGGGTCGGAGGCTTTCAGGGTCTTGGAGTTTAGCATAAGGCCAGGTCGCACAGCCTGAATCCTAAACCCTAAGCCCCTAAACTGCCTCAACCATCCCTAAACCCAAAACCACACCGAGCCGGTCTCGGGAAGGGCTAGACTTAGACGGTTTGGGAGTGGTGATCAGGTTGACTTGGAGCAGTTCCGCCTGAATTCCACGAAAAAGGCTACACCGCAGTCCCAGGTTACCTTGTGCTTCAACGTCGATGGTGATGGAGGCTTGGAGGGTTGTCGGGGGGGATGCGGGCAATAGAAATCATCGCACTTTACGGACGAGCTACTCGGGCTACCAGCAGCTGTTGAAAAGCATCTTGTGTTGTATCATGCCTAGTGCGTAGGGTAAGTATGGTCGCCTTGCCCCCTCCGTCAAGATGCCTCCATGTTCCCGGTGTCTGGGCTCGCACAGTTGCACGCCTGTCCAAGGGGCTCACCGCAAGACGGCACAGCCGCTTCGAGAAAATTCCTCTACGATCGTCTCTCGCTTGAGGACATGGGAACTTGCTCACACGGAGGTTGGCATAAAGCGGCATGACTGTACACTGGCACTCACTACAACACTAACTCCAGGCAAAAATCATCCTAACAGCGGAAACTTAGAGGCCGATCTGTTTCGAATCGTATCTCAGGCAGTTCGAAACATGACCCTTGTTTTTGGGGATGATCTTGGTAGGTCTCTGTGTTCATGTACTCGTCGCCTCAGCTGCGAACTCGGCGTGGTTGGAGGTTCCCATGATCTCACAGCCTCAAAACAAGGGTTGAGGGTTTATGGCTTAGGGTTTGCGATGTCGGATCCCCGAACCCAACAATGGAAAGGATGAAAATGGCACCACTGGGCTTTCTGAATGAGGCCTTGCGGCCTTACAGTGCTAAAAGCCTTGGTAGCTCAAAGCGTCTGAGGCCGCAGCACTCCGCATACCTGAGCCGCATCTACTCGACTGCTTGCAAAACACTTCAGCCATTCTTGCAGCTTCACAGCTCCCAGCACGTCAGTCCCCAGTAACCATGAGCCTCAAACTCTTCAGCTTGGCCGCTGCAGATTCGTGAGGCCTCCGCCGCTACGGCCGGCCAGCTTGGCCGAGTCGACGGGGAGGAAAAGGTTCCTGGGGGAAGGAGGGGGGGAATGACTCGGCCACTCGGGGGCTTTCAGGTTGAGGAGTGTGTGGTTTTGAGGGCCCTTTTGGGGCGACGTGAGCCTTAACAGCCCCAAGACCTGCTGCATTCCAACCCTGGATTCTGAACCTTCCCTGTGGCAGCGCCCCTCGGCTGGGCACCCGACCATAGGCCCCTTGCCTCGGCACTCTGGAACTGCAGGGTTTCGGTTCAGGGGTGAGGAGTGAGGGGCTTGGGATTGAATGGCTTTCGTCTGGAGGTCCTCCTTTACAACCCCAAGCAGCAGACTCAGCGCGACAAGGCGAATTCTGCTTCCACGAAGTTGCCACTGGAGCCTATTTCTGTAGGAAAAGACCGCACGCAAAACCTCCAGTCCTCATTTAGTTGAACTCTCCCAAAACCCTTAAAAACAAGTAGGCAGCTTGAGGAGAACCCCTTCTACACTGTGCTCTACACGACCCGCCCCAAAAGCAGATCCCAACTCAGCAACATGCAACAAAAAACCAACCAGAGGGACTAGAGGCCCGAAGCCCTGAACCCCCAAGCCCTAAGCCCAAAGCCCCCCAAGCCCTACACCCTTAGCCCTAAGCCCTAAGCCCCAAACCCTTAAACCCTTAAAGCCTAAACTCTAAACCCTAAACCCTCAACCCTTTCCCAAGGGGGTTCGCCTTCGCCTTCTCCCGCAGCTCGAAGATGATGGGCGGCTGCTTCCAATGGCTTGGGCCCATGGCCCGCACCTCTTTGACCTGCTGGGGTTTGGGGTGATAAGGGGTATTAGGGGTTCAGGGTTTAGGGGCATTAGGGGCATTAGGGGCATTAGGGGTATTAGGGGTATTAGGGGTATTAGGGGTATTAGGGGTATTAGGGCTTTAGGGTTTAGGGGCATTAGGGGTATTCGGGGTACTAGGGGTATTAGGGGTATTAGGGCTTTAGGGTTTCGGGTTTCGGGTTTGGGGTTTGGGGGCATTGGGGGTTTAGGGTTTCCAGTGTTAGGGACGCGTGTGCTTTTGTTAAGGGCACACGCCCTGTCGTGCACTCGCATACCCTGACTAGTCTCATGGTGTTAGGCTGAAGTCCAATCTCCCTAGGACGGGGGGGCTTCTTCTCACTCCCCCAATCTCGAGCCAGCCCTGAACCCTAAAACTCCACATCGTGTCCCAGGGTTGTGGCCAACTCGCCACCTCGCAGCTCACCCACATTTCATGGAACCCCTCCGGCCTGCTGGATATGAAGCAGCTCGTTGGGATAAATCCTGAGGCAGCGGGTGGCTTGGGTTTCATTTCGTTGAAAGAATCTCCTGTATAGTATCTCCACGACCCGCAACCCAAAACGGTAGCCCAACTCTCGCCATGTATCATATACGATGCTCACATACAGTAGATCATTGTCAGGCTACATCGAAAGCGCGGAACTCTTGTCCCCTCAAACCCTCTACCCAACTTCCGACAAGAAGCTCGGTCTTCATGAAGTCCCAGAGCGTCTCCTGCAGGCATCCATGTCGGGCATAATCCATGCTTCGGGTGCTTGGCTTACTGCGGGCTTAGAGATTCAGGCGTGATAGGTTAGGATGGGAGGATTCGAGGGGCCCTAAACCCTCAAACCATCCTACATCCTCGAACTCCAGCAAGCCAGGCGCCTCCGGAAGGGCTTTAGATCGTTGGGGTTGATGGGATGTAGGCCTTTTGTGGTTGACTTTGGGCTTCGGGGCTTTGAGCTGAGGATGTGTACAGCATGGCATGTTTAGGATTTCTGCCTGAGAGACCACTAGGGCACCAGGATCTAGGGTAGGATGGCTACCGGGGTTTTAAAAGGGCGTAGGGCTTTGTTTTGGGGTTTCGGATGGCTTCGCTCGAACCGCTGACCAGAGCTCTGGCCAAGTAAAGTAACCCAACACTCCGTACTTATAGCTCCTACCCCTCCTTGTAACTGCCCATGGACCTTCTAGAAAGGCTAGGGTTGAGAGGTCACGACGCCCCGTGCTCTGCAGTCCTTCAACGCCTCGAACTGTTTGGCTTCCATGGCGGCTGCCGATCAATATGGAATAACTAAAGCAGCACTGATTCACTGACGCACAGCTCTTCCGCGCCAGGAGTTGCTTATGCTGATGCTGCGATGGATGCTCAGGACTGCGGCTGACCTTTTGCAGTCCACAAGTCCTCACTGACCTGAAGATGCAAGAGCCCGCTGTCGTCAGGCTCCGTCCTCTTGCGTACATGTTGCGTCCTCTTGCGTATTGCTCTGCAGTGCCGAGACGGCTCAAAGCTCACAGCAGGATGCAGAAGGACATCGATCGACTTCCCTGCTTATATTCCTAACAAACCAACAAGCCTCTTTCCAAAGCTAACTCTGTACTAAGCCTTATTAAGCGGCATCTCACAGTCACAGCACTCACGATCTGACTGAAAGCATCCGCTGCGGCGCACATTGTCCGGCTGCAGCGTGCCATGCTGTCGGACGGGTCTACGACATCTGTTGACATGTTATACAAGTGTAGAAGGACTATGATACTAAGTATGTGCAATTGACACAGGCGTTCGTGGCAGGCATGTCATGGCATGACAAGTTTGAAGATCGGCCCACCAGCTGCTTCAGACTACGCTGAGCTAAGCCCTACTCACGGTTGAAGGCGCCGGGCATGCAAAGCCAGACACATGAACTGTGCTTGAAATCTGGGGCCTCATAAGATGTCGGAAGCCAAACCCTCCCTTTCTTCCTGTCTTGATAGAATTCATGGCGGTCGAAGGATCTGGTGTGGATTTGGGGGCCCCAAAACAATAAGTTTCTACAGGCTATACAGGGCTAACATTCTAGTGATGAGAGGGGTCACAGAACTTTTCGACATCAACCGCAGGGAAGATGGGCTAGAGCATCCCAGGTTAAAACATCCCTAAACCCTAAACCCCTAAACCCCCTACACCCCTAAGCCCTAATTAAACCCTATGAGCAGCGCGAAGGCTGGGAGATAAACGGCTTCCATGGGATCCCCGGATCCTCATCCCAAGAAAATGGGGCATCCTTTGAAGGTTTAGGGTTTAGGGCTTGGGGTTTAGGGTTTAGGGTTTAGGGTTTGGGGTTTAGGGTGACAAAACCTCCAACATCCTACGACAGGACCCGCGCCGCCGGTAAGCGAAGGCTTGCAGGCTCCGTTTTCGGCAGGTTCCATAATCGGATCCCATCTGAAAAAAAAAGCCCGCAACACCCTACACCCAAAACCAAAATTCAAAAACAATTCCCCACTCGCGGGCCTTCCGCACGCGATCCTCCGCGCCTGGACGTGCGACGCGGGGCCTCCCAAGGACTTCGAACATGCCGGTTTGGGGCCCCTTCTCCTTCTTGCCGGAAGGTCGCTACAAGGAACCCTAAACCCCGAAACCCCTAAGCACCAGGTGACCCTAGTGAACCCCATCCCCCCAGGTATCCTTCTTGGGGGCCCCCCGTAGGCCGGCAGGGTTTCATACGCAGCCTTTTTCAGAAGGAGCCCCGCCCCTAAGTCAGGGAACTGCCCATGCGCTCTCTAGGGCTGATATAGGGACCCTAAACCCTCCAAACCCTAAAGTCTTGAAGTTTGAGGGGCGGCAGAATTGAAGTTCGGAGGTTGACCTCAAAACCTGCGAAGAGCTTGTTTTTGTTGTCGGTTTTAGGGTGTTAGGGCTTCGTATAGGGCTTTAGGCGCTTTAGCGCTCATGGGTTCATACTGTAGGGCCTAAGGAATTAACCTTGCAGCCCCAGCTCTTGCTCGGACACCAGGGCCCCTGCTCGGCACCGACTGATTTGGCCAGGGCCTGTGTGCTGTTTGGGGTTTGGGGCGTTTAGGGCTTAGGGTTTTGAGACGTCTAGTGCTGTCTAAAGCATCTCTACATCCTACAAAGCTACACGCCCTACATACTAAACCCTCAACACTGATTTAATGGCTAAACCGTAAACCCCAAACTTTGCCATAAACCCTATCATGCCTAAACTGCTAGCACTAACCCTACGCAAGCCCTAAACCCCAACCACCCTAAACCCTACACTGCCCTACACTTCCGGCACTGACGGCCCCCATGTTCGTGGGCTGAACTAAAGCATTTGGCGTGAAATGTGCTAGCCCAGCAGCCCCTTGACCATAAAACCTAAACATCTCTAAAAAGCCCTCTGATGAGCTCTCCACCCCAAAAGCCCCCCGGACTAAACCCTAAACCCTCAACCCCTAAACCCCCACCTCAAAAAAAACAAAACCTTCGAGGCGAGCTTTGGCCAAGCCTCGGCAGCGGCACGGGCCTTTCGCTCGGAGGCGAGGCTTGCACGAAGCCTGAACAGACTATAGAGAGAGAGAGATATATATATATATATATAAACAGACATATACATATACACATAATCTGTATATGAACATATATTACACATAAATATATATATATATATACACACGTTCTCACACACACACACACATCTACATATACTATATCGATATATATATATATATATATATATGTATAGAAGGTGTGGGGTGTCTAGGGCCCAGGGTCTAGGGTACATAAGGCATATAGGGTACGTCGGGCATACATACTAGATACTAGGGTATACAGGGTATATAGGGTAAATAGGGTGTGCAGGGTATATAAGCATAGGAGCTGTAGGATTTCTTAGCTTAGGGATGAGGGGTGGGCCTTTATGGGGTTCAAAAGTGTAGGGTCTAGGAGGTCTTGGGGTTGTTCGGATATACCTGGGGTCTTGATCGATGAATGGGACCCCCCGTACAAATAAATGGGACCTTTTTGTGACAGTTTCCCTGACGAAATCGCCGCACCCCCTACAAATGGGCCCCAGAGACTGGATCCTTGTTTAGGGCACAGGCTTGCCATAAACCCTTACAAACTCTAACCCTAAACCCTAAACCCTAAACCTCAACCCGAAAACCGCCACTGTGAGGCTTCCACTGGCCCCGCCTCTGGACCTCCGAGCCACTTGCTTGGCTATGCGAGGCCTGGAGGTTTAGGGTTTAGGGTTTAGGGTTTAGGGTTTAGGGTTTAGGGTTTAGGGTTTAGGGTTTAGGGTTTAGAGTTTAGGGTGTTGTTCCCAGGGCGGATGTTTGGGGGTTCAGGGTACTCAAAGAAAACCCTCAAAATTTACCTGAACTCGCCCTGCACCCCCTGAAGCCCCAAACCCTCGTACCGATTGAGGGCGGAAGATCAGGCTCAGGAGTCGGACTAAAGGGGCCGTGCCTGAGCCCCTAGCCATGGCTAACCATAGGAGTAGGGTTTAGGGTTTAGGGTTTAGGGGTTTAGGGGTTTAGGGGTTTAGGGGTTTAGGGGTTTAGGGGTTTCGGGGTTTAGGGGTTTAGGGGTTTAGGGGTTTAGGGGTTTAGGGGTTTAGGGGTTTAGGGGTTTAGGGGTTTAGGGGTTTAGGGGTTTACGGTTTAGGGGTTTAGGGATTAGGCGTTCGGCAATCAAAACTCCGTTCTCAGGTCTCCTAGCATCGCCAAACACCTGAAAACTGCCACCCCGCACCCGAAGCTGAGGCGCTGAAGGGCTCAGGGGTTTGCATGCCGGCGCCCCTCAACTCCCTGGTTCCCCCACATAGAGCCTCAACCCCCCAAGACTCTGAAAGCCTAAACCGTCAAGAAGCCCGAAAAAAACCTGCTAAAGCCGCGAGAACCTCCCTAAACCCCTAGACCTTGAACCCCTAAACCCGAAACCCTTGACTTGAGGCTTCCCACCTGCACCGGCTCGTGCAGTCGCGCCTCGTGCTTCACAGGCTCGCAGGCATGGCATTCGGCTTAGCTTTAGGGGTTTGGGGCTTAGGGTTTGTGAGGGAGTGGGGGGGGGCGGGGGGGGTTGTTCATTCAGGGTCTAGGCTTTCTATGGGGTATGTGGCGTTCAATACTTCGGGCGCTACTTCGGGAGCCAGAATACCCACGCCAACTTCATGCTCGACACCCCATCGAAGTCAAAGCCATAACTTGAAGGTTCATGGTCAGTCTCTGTAGGCTGCAGGCCCACAAGTACCCAAAGACCCCGGCAGCTCCTGTAACCCTAGAGCCTCCAAGTCCTCCAAACCCTCCAAACCCTCCAAGCCCTCCAAACCCTCTAAACCCTCCAAACCCTCTAAACCCCCTAAACCCTCTAAACCCTCTAAACCTTCAACCTTCTAGACCTGCAAGTGCTCTCCGAACCCTCGAAACCCTGAGTTCTCGAAACCCTAAACCCTAAACCCGAAACCCTCCCTGGGCGCCTCGGCCTCCACACGACGGCGATGCTCCTGCGCCAGCATGACCTTTGACCGGCGCCCGGGCGTCTAACGGCCCCAAGCCGCTTTGGGTTTAAGGATACGGTTTCGGGTTTAGGGTGTCGGGTATAGAGGTTGGGGTTTAGGGTTTAGGGTTTAGGGTTTAGGGTTTAGGGTTTAGGGTTTAGGGTTTAGGGTTTAGGGTTTAGGGTTTAGGGTTTAGGGTTTAGGGTTTAGGGTTTAGGGTTTAGGGTCTAGGATTTAGGATTTAGGGTTTAGGGTCTAGGATTTAGGGTTTAGGGTTTAGGGTTACTAAACTCCAGAAAGTTGGAACATGATTTAAGGATGATGAAAGCTGGGATTCCCTTTAGTATGCCTTTCGGGGGTAGGGGGATAAGGATGTTCCAACTTTTTGCAGTTTACAGTATAGGGCCGAGGGGGCCGAGGGGGCCGAGGGGGCCGAGGGCCAAAAAACCGAAGGGGGGGGGTGGGGGGGCGGGGGGCATGTAGGGTTTTGGCTCTCAGCACAGGCAAGATATGGTACAAGCGATAAGCTTCCAACGACGAAACAAGGGAAAAGATCCGTTTATAGGGGTTCCGGTTATAGAGTTTATATGGGGTCTCCGAAATTAGGAGTAGCTTCTTGGGGGTCCTTCTTCTAAGGGAATCCTACTGCTTGAGGATCTAATTGGGGGGGGGGGGGGGGGGTCCCCTATTTTCGTAAACCCCCTTATGGTTGAGAGGGTTTACAGGGTCGCACTTTTCGAAGATGGTTGATAGGGTTTATATGGTTTAGGGTTTAGGGAGTCCGAAAGGTGTCACAGAGGCGGTGGGTTTAGTGGGGCTCTATGAATCTATCCGCCCCTCTCCTCCGGTAAAAAATAAACCTGAAACCCTAACCCCTAACCCCTAACCCCTAAACCCTAAACCCTAAACCCTAAACCCTAAACCCTGAACCCTAGTCAGCCCTTGAAGCCTTGGGCTGAGGGTTTCCTTGCATCGCACCCTTTTTTCGCGCGCTTGCCTCCAGTTCTTGGACGCGGCGCCGCTCGGCACAGAGCTTATCCTGGCTAGACTCCCTTCTCTTTAGGGTTTAGGGTTTAGGGTTTAGGGTTTAGGGTTTAGGGTTTAGGGTTTAGGGTTTAGGGTTTAGGGTTTAGGGTTTAGGGTTTAGGGTTTAGGGTTTAGGGTTTAGGGTTTAGTTTTGCGGGTTTGGCTTAGAGTTTAGGGTTTAGGATCTAGGGTCTAGGGTTAGGGTTTTAGGGCCTGAGGGCTTTGAGAGTGGTAGGGGTTGAGGGTTTTAGGCTTCTATGGGGAGGGCTTAGTTCAAGCTCAAGGGTCGAGAACTTGGTAGTCCCCCCAAGTCTAAGCGCCTGCACTGCAACGGGCATACCGTAAAGGAACCCATTTACGGGGTTTGGAACCCGAAACCCAACCTATGCCCCGCCTTATAACAGCCTCAACTACAAGACTGTACCCCAAAAGAGCAGGCAGTCGGAGACCCAGTTACTCCTTACATTTAGCCCCAAACCTGAACCCTAACCCCACGCCGCAAAACCCCCAAATCCTCAACCCGCAGGCCCGAAAAACCAGCAAACCCGTACCTCAAGCCCCAAAGCCCTGCCCTAAACCGGTAAGAGTGTTTTTTTTTGTTGCGGGTGTTTTTTTGCTGTGGGTGCGGGGGCGCGTTTTTTTTTTTGCTGCGGGTGCGGTGGCGCGTTTTTTTTTGCTGCAGGTGCGGGGGGCGCGTTTTTTTTTTGCTGCGGGTGCGGGGGGCGCGTTTTTTTTTGCTGCGAGTGCGGGGGCGCGTTTTTTTTTTGTTGCGGGTGCGGAGCGTTTTTGCTGTTTTCTCTATATTTTGTTATGAAAACCTTTATTTTCTTAGGAAAACCTTTTTCTCCTCTATATTTGTCTTCTCTATATTTGAATATGAAAACCTCTATTTTCTCTACATTTAGCATGAATACCTCTAGTTTTTCTAATTTCTCTATACTTCATTCGAAAACCTCTATTTCTCTCTATTTTATAACTAAAACCTCTATTTCTCTCTATTTTTGTCTATATCGTCAGAGTTTTCCTCTATATTTCATGAGGAAGACATGAGAGAGGAATACATGAGAAACTTATTCTCTGTGTTATCTCAATATGTGACTTGCAATTAAAGTGTTTTTGTTCCTCTTGTCCAAATTTTAATAATTTTAATAGGAAGCCCATTATTTTCTCTGCCTCTGAATAGGCAAACCTCCATTGTCTTAACATTTGAACATGAAAACCTCTATTCTCTATATTTGAATATCAAGACCTCTACAATTTAATATGAAAACACTTTGTATTTTCGCTATATTTTCGCTGAAAGCCTCTATTTCCTCTATGTTGTCATAGGAAGCATCTAATTTCTCTATATTGTATAGCGAAAA